>ML825797.1:85937-98376 GCA_009831015.1 Picea engelmannii | reverse complement strand
AATAAACATATCAACCCAAAAGCACACTCCCTGACTTAGTCCGGAGTCCAAGGGGGTTCTACCGATGCCTCTGCATCCTCAAGGTCAAAAACCCTGCACACTCAATAAAACTGAGTCAATAGCACCTGTCTACATCAAATAATCACACATCATGTCCTTTGTCGATCACATTATAATCATATATAAAAGGTCTAACATCAAAAAGGGTCCAGATCACTTGCGAGCAAGTGTCCTCAAATAATAAGTGTTCTCAGTGCGCCAGAGCAGGATGTTACATATGGATAGAGTTATGCCTGTTTTATCGTGACCATTTTTGGCTATTGATTAAACGATTTGGATCCTATGCCAACCGGTAATGATTGTTTTATCTCATACGATCTGGTTCACCATTGATTCAGTCTTGTTAAGATTTGATTTGATTTTATGACAATTGGGGAAACAGAGCATTCCCACTCTGTCCCAATTTTATTCTGTTCGATTTGGTTTGATTGAAAGGATTATTTTTATTAAATCATTAGTGATTTGTGATGATCTGATTCGATTTGATTTTGATTATATATCTGGTCCTATTTACTATTCTAGACGAGCTACAAAATCAGAAGATTATGTAGCTAAGTCTATAGAGTCATTTTTTTTATTATTTTCTCAATAAAATACTCCTCTAACTTAATCTTTATGTCTATTACAGACAAATTCGAATTGGTAGTGGATGTGAGGAGTAGTTGGAAGATATATTACAGATTTCACTTGCATTTTTAGTTACTTAGTTTATGAGATTTTTGGGATTATTCCCAGATTGTGTAAACTGTTTGTTATTATTCACAAGGATGTTTTACCTTGTGAGAAACTTATATAAACCTATGGTTTTGTAATATTGAGAGATCATCATCAGTTGTGGAAGAACAAGGATATGTAATTCTGATTCAAACTGGAGCAGAATTGATGTGTTGTTATAGCTTTTGCTTCTCAATATATCGACACTTTGTCCCAAGTTTTGTATATCATCTTGTTTATGGTTTAGTATTACTTTGTTATCTAAATCACATGCATATGATATAATTTCTTACTGTTATACATATTTTGTTCCTTCCAAAGAGATAAAGAACATAACAGTTGTAGATTCATTTTATGAATGATAGCTTTGTCTTCTTCGTAGGCTGAATTGTTATATAAGTTTTCTGCACAATAGGTTTCCCTTTTGCAGGAGATTTATCATCATAAAACTGTTATGATTTCTTTTATGTCTTGTTTGTCCTGTAAAATACTTCAAGAAGCAGCATAGCTGATCGTTTTCGAGAGGCTTAAGGACTAAATGGTGTGAATTTCTTCCTCCAACCAGCTTAAGAAGTCATCTTGCACAGGACAGACTTGGAGCGTTTCCAGGTCAATTAGTTATATGTTTATTCTTTATGTTAAGTAGTTTAATTTAGATATAATTTTAGTTAGATTTATATTACATTGTTTAATTTCAGTAATATACATTAGATTGCTTGATTTCAGTTAGCTTTCTTTCTTTTTCATACATACAAAAATCAAAACGAGACCCTTGGCTGTCTCAGGGCAGCGATCACATGAGTTTTGCATGTTTTAATCAAATCTGTAGTTTGTCCATATTGTACATTTGTAAATAAGGAATATCATAGCTGATAATTAGGTAGTTGATTTGAGTTATTATAATCATAGTTAGTACCTTGTAGTTAGTAATTTATAGTTAGATTAGTGTAGTTAGTTTAGTTTGCTTTATTAGTTTCTAGTTTCCTTTATTAATTTAGTTCTTTGTCTTTGTTTTATTAGTTTCTAGTTTCCCTTTAGATTTCTTAGCTCAAATCATTTCTCTTTGGTTTCCATACGAGACCTTAGGGTGACCAACGGAGTCGTTAAACTCGTTGGGGTGGTCAATTCCAAACGTCTTGGGTTATTAGACAACCTCGGACCGGTTCCACTCTCCCAGTTGACGGACGATCAATTTCTCCCATCAACAAATGGCGCTAGAAGGAGGGCCTGAACTAAATTAATGGCACGAGGTGGTCACAAGACTCCTCCACCCCCTAATCGCTCCCCTATAGTGACTAGAATTCGTTCATTTGATAGTATTCCCCCTCAAATAGTAACTACTTCAACCGAAGATCCTCATATCACAGTTGAGCCAGCAACCCCTAATACTACAGGTGGTGATATACAAGAAATTTTCAGACAATCTCTTATTAAGTCACATAATGCCTTTTCCAGTCTTAGGCAACCAAATCACTCGTGGGGTCAACCTCTAGACTTCTCTGAAGTCAGAGAGCAACTAGGTGATATAAATCCTACTGTGAATCCTACAGATCCTAATAATAATCCTGTTGTAGGAGGATATGGGATACCTCCTTCACCTCCTCCCTCATCTCCTTCTTCTTCTGGAGGAGATTCCTCTTCTGATGAAGGAAAATCACCTTCTCAACCTTCTACACCCACTACCCCAATGGAAAATCAAAACAACCCTGCTAGACCTTGGTTGGACCAGGATGTCGTAGCTGTACCTGGAGACCAATACCCTTTGCCTAAGCATCCAGATAAATGGCTTCCTAAGTTTGATCCCGATTCAAAACAGATAGCTGAAGATCATATCAAAAATTTTATGTTAGCCATCAGACTCCATAATGTTGAACATGAAGATGTTGTCTATAGGTTGTTCCCTTACACCTTTGAGGGTAATGCATCCACTTGGTACTTTTCACAGCAACCTCACACTATAGTATCTTGGGAAAAATTTGAGTCGTGTTTTTTGGAAAAATTTGGAGATGGTAAACCTCCAGAAGTCTTAGTCATGGATCTTTCAAACTTAAAAATGAATGCAAAAGAAAAAGTTAAAGATTTTAATCAAAGATTTTTAACACTTAAGAATAGAATCCCCACAGACTCTATGCCTTCTGAGAGTCTTGTAATAGCTTACTACACTAAAGCTTTACATCAAAGTATAGCTATTTGGGTGAAAAGATCCAAAAAGGCTACGTTGTTAGAAGCTTTTGAAGAAGCTACTCAAATTGAAAAAGACATTCTTAGTCTTAAAGATCCTTCTAGCAACGAAACTGAAACTGTTCCTTCTTCCAAGAAAAAGATTGAAATTCTACCTAGACCTACACAAAACAAGACACAACCTGAAAACTTTGATTTGGAAAATTTAACCAAAGTTGTTCAAAAGTTATCTAATCAAGTCGTAGACTTAAAAAGGTCGACCAAGGAAGCCTCTTCAAGTAAAGGACCCTACAAACCTCCTTTCCGAAAGCCTTTTCCCCAAAACTGGCCTAACCCTGAAGGCTTGAACTTAGAAAGTCTGCAATGCGCACTACAAACGATTCCAGGAGCCCAAGATGACTTGATCCCTCCTGAAATCCCTCAAGAGGAAGTTGAGTAGGAAACAACTCAAGAAGAAGAGTCTTCTCCAAATATCTTTGGTCATCTCTCAGATAGTATCTTTCAAGCAAACTTTGAGACCGTGCACCCTTACAATACTAGGAGCAAGACCATAAGTAAATCTCCTGCTGTGAACACTACAACTTTACCTCCAAATCCCTCTAAATCAGTAGAAACTAAACAGAGTAATGATAGCCCTAAAATAGATTATGATGTTGTTGAAGATCTTAAGAAATTACAGGCTAACATTTCTATTTATGAATTGTTGAAGTTTCCATTTTTGTTACAGAAGATGTTGCAAAATATTTCAGACAATGGAAAGAATGGTAATTCAAACGGTAATAAGGTTGTGCAAAGCAAAGTTCCGCAGAAGACTTCCACAAAAAATAATCCTGATCCTCAAGATAAAGGAAGCCTTCCTGTACCAAATGTAAATAATGTAAATAACAATGAAAGTAGTGTAAATAATTCAGATAAGGTAGTCGAAGAGAATGCGAGTAAGAAACCTCAAGCTTCAACTCTAAGCACTCGCAAGAATGTTCCTCCTTTTCTTTTAACTTTCGAAATCTTCAACAGAAATGTGCATAATTGTATGGTTGACTCAGGAGCATCGTCAAATGTCATGCCCTAGTCAGTCTGTCAAAAGATTAATGCTGAAGTCGAACCATCTTCCTTGAAAATCATACAGCTTGATAGAACAGATGTTAAAGTTATAGGCGAGTTAAAAAATGTATTGATTATATTATCATCTAATCCTAAGGTTCATCAAGTTATTGATATAATTGTGGTGGATATTCCAGAAGTATATGGTATGTTTTTGAGCAGGGACTGGTCGGAGCAGCTGCATGGTTACTTCGCAACAGACTGGTCTCATTTATGGCTTCCAGAAAACGGCAAGCCCAACAAAATTAGGGTGAATCGTGAGCATTATCTCAAGTTCACAGTAACAGACTTGAATGACCCCAATGAACCATATACATCTCCGGCTGATTCCTCTAAAGTCCAAGGAATGGACACCTACTTCGGAAATTTTACGGCTGAAATCTCACCTATCAACAATCCAGAACAACGGTCCGAGATCTTAGCATACACACAACCATCAGCTTCTATCCAACAACTTGATGAGCCTGATAACAATCAAATTTGGTCTTTGTATTTTGACGGTTCCAAGTCAAAAGAAGGAGTTGGTGTTGGTTGCATCATTATCGATCCGGTAGGTAATAAAACATTATTGTCTTGTAGGTTAGAATTTGAATGTACTAACAACATTGCAGAATATGAGGCTTTGTTACAAGGTCTCAGAAAGGCCTTAGACATGCACATTCAAAATCTAGTTGTATTCGACGACTCTGAGATAGTGGTCCGACAGGTGAGAAATTCTATATACTGTCTTACCCCGCATCTCAAATGTTATCAGTCTGAGGTATGGAGTTTAATAAATAAATTTTCTTCTTTTAATATAAATTCCATTCCTAGATCTAATAATACTGAAGCAGATCTACTCGCTAATGTTGCCTCTAAAATTCTTCCTGCAGAAGGCTTGTCTCCGAACGCATTCTCCGTGGAGATTTTGTTCCAACCATCTGTTCCAGACAATATCACAAACTGGAGAGTATTTGACGATGATCGGCAAATCATTAACTTTCTGCACATGGAAGAGACCTTCCAAGGCGCTGTGATTGATGAACAAACGCATAATGACAATTTGCATGACTTTACGGTAATACCTAATCCAAAACCCTTTGAAGCCCTATCAGACATGGTAAATTCCTTACCCAAATCTGTTGCTAGATTAGAAAAGTTTTACGATTTTGAAGATAAATTCAAAAAAATGGTCAATTGTAAAACCAACGGTTCCTCATTAACTTATGAAAAAGTCAATTTAGGAACCAGTGAGAATCCTCAGTGTATCAACTTAGGCTTAGGATGTTCAAAACAAGAAAAAGATGCTTTTGTTAAATTATCTAAAGAATTTAAAGATGTCTTTGCTTGGACTTACGAAGATCTTAAAACGTTTGATCCAAATATTATACAGCATGTCGTCCCAATGAAACCCCAAACCTTGCCTTTTCAACAAAAACTGAGGAAAATGCATCCCAAACTAGAACTGACCGTACAAAAAGAATTGAATAAACTCCTAAATGCTAAAATAATTTTTCCTGTCAGACATACTCAATGGGTATCCAATCTCATCCCAGTGCGGAAGAAAAACGAGGAAATTCGGCTCTGTGTCGATTTACGAAACCTCAACAAAGCGTCTGATAAAGATAACTATCCTGTCC
The DNA here is from genome assembly GCA_009831015.1 of Picea engelmannii. NCBI lineage: Eukaryota > Viridiplantae > Streptophyta > Pinopsida > Pinales > Pinaceae > Picea > Picea engelmannii. The sequence goes on along the minus strand of ML825797.1, from coordinate 92,701 downwards.
CTCCTATGGAATAGATACTTCAACAAGTATCCGGTTCCGACAGGCTATCTTTACTAGATGGTTTCTCAGGATACAATCAAGTCTTAATGTCTCCACTAGATCAGTTGAAAACTACCTTCTGTACCCCATGGGGCACTTATGATTATCGCAAAATGCCCTTTGGATTTATTAATGTCGGTGCTACCTTTCAGAGAGCAATGGATATTGCTTTCCGAGGCTTGATCAATCATTATGTGGTAGTCTACCTAGATGATGTAACTGTATACTCCAAAAACAAGGACGATCATCTAGCTCACCTACGAGCTGTTCTGCTACGATGTCGTAAATTCGACATTTCCTTAAACCCCAAGAAATCTATCTTTGTAGTAGAATAGGGTAAATTACTCGGATTTATTGTGTCTAGTGATGGAATGATTATTGACCCTGAGAGGACACAAGTCATTTCTAAACTTCCCCCACCTACCTCCAAAAAATCTATGCAGTCCTTTCTAGGTTAGATCAATTTTGTGAGAAGATTCATCCCCAGCTTCTCTGAAATGGTCAGACCTCTCCAGAACCTAATAAATAAGGACACCCAATACCACTGGGGACCCACTGAAAACCAAGCTTTTAACGATATAAAGAAGGCCATAATTGATGCTCCGTCTCTCATGAGCCTTGATTTCTCTCAAGACTTTACACTCTACACTTTTGCCTCTGATCGTTCTTATTCCGCGGTTCTAACTCAGAAAAACACCGAGAACAATGAAGTACTCATTGCCTTTATGAGCTCTGCTTTCAAAGGTGCTGAACTTAACTATCCAGCGGTTGATCGGCAAGCCTATGCTGTCTTCAAGGGAGTTAAGCATTTATGATCTTATCTTTTGATGTCAAGAACCAAGGTCATTGTCCCTTACCCTGCCATTAGGAATTTATTAGTGCAAAAGGAGTTAGGAGAGAAGAGAGCCAACTGGGTCACCTCCTTGCAGGAATTTGACTTAGAAATCACCCCAGCCCAAATCGTGAGAGGCCAAGGGTTATGTAAATTGGTTGTTGATTCAACAGCTGAACAATAAGAAGTTAATGACACATCAGACCTAGAAAAACATGATCAGAGTATGATATGCTATACTCAAAATCTCGTAAGTCCTTGGTATGATGATATTAGACACTACCTTCAACATGGATCAGCACCCCGTCATCTTGAACCTGCCAAAAGAAGAGCTTTGAGATTAAAGTCCGCCTCCTTTCATCTGGTTAATGGTATACTGTTTCGTCAGAATTTTGATGGCATATTGATGCGTTGTCTTGAGAAAGACGAAGTAGAAAAAGTCTTGCTTGAGTTGCATGCAGGAGAAGCTGGTGGTCACTTCGGTGGTGATACTATTGCTCATAAAGTTTTAAGATCCGGTTACTACTATACAACAATTTTTAGAGACGCCCACGCCTTGTGCCGAAAATGTATCATTTGTCAGAAAGCGTCAGGGCGATTGCAAAAACCAACCTTCCCGTTGCAACCCGTCACAGTCGATTCTCGTTTCCAGCAATGGGGCCTTGATATCATTGGTCCTATTAACCCTCCATCCTCACAAAAACACAAGTATATTGTGACAGCCACTGATTACTTTACTCGATGGTCTGAAGCAGCCGCACTAAGAACTGTTAACACAAGTCAGGTGATCGCTTTTCTTAACTCGCATATCATCACTCATTTTGGCATACCTGATTGTTTAGTATTTGATAACACTTCATACTTTTCCTCTCTTGAGATGAGTAATTTTGCCTTAGAAAAAGGAATAAAGATTAAGTATTCCGCGAGTTACTACCCCCAGGGTAACGACTTAGCAGAATCAACCAACAAGAACTTGATCAAGATAATCAAGAGAACCGTGGCTGAAAATCACAAGAACTGGCACAACACACTACTTAATGCACTGTGGGCCGACAGGGTAACACCCAAAGCTGTTGTAGGTAACTCTCCCTTTTTCCTCGTTTATGGTAGAGAAGCCATTTTACCGCCTCATATTCTTCTTCCTTCACTCCAATTATCGCAAAAAGTTCAAGAAGAAGAATGTCCCCCTTTAGAAAGCCGTATCAATGCTCTGATGAAGTTAGAAGAAGTAAGAACCCAAGCCAAACGTAAATTAGATCAACATCAACAATTGATTAAAAGATGGTTCGATTCTAATTCTGCTTCTGATAGGAATTTTGAAGTTGGCGATCTTGTCTTAAAGTGGGACAAACTGCACGAAGGGAAGGGTGAACACACTAAATTTCAAAATTTGTGGCTTGGACCATTTTTTATTGCTGAAAAGTTGGGTCCTAGTTCCTTTCACTTGCAGAGTCTTGAAGGGCAGCTTGACACCTACCTAGTGAATGGCCAAGCCCTGAAAAGATACTTTGCCTAATTTCTATCTTTGTATATTATGTAAATATTTCCTTTGTTTTTATTTTTTCTTTCATTTTCGTTTTATGATTTTGATTTGATTTATCAGTTTGGTGTGTTTTGAAACATATGCATGCTTATATACTGAGCCATTTAGACATAGACCATAGAAAAAATCTCATCGCTGAAATAACTTCTGGAAGATTGTACAAACATCAGTAAATTATATTTCTGAAGATGATATTGGAAAAGATGTTTGAAAGAAGTTTGCTAATTTCGATCTTTAAGTGAAGTTTCTTGTGATTATCTTTACCTTTTTACGCTGTCCATTTTCCGTAAAGGAATGAATCAAAAGGATGTCTCCCTGTCAAAGTAAGTTGTTTTAGAAATAAAGCATTTCTAGAGATGAAAAAGGACTCTATCACAAAGTTCTGATGAGGTCTAAAAATATGAAAAAATATCAAGATTTTTCAACGTTACCCCACTCGGCTATCCATAAAGAAAATAAAATAAAATAAAAAATGCAAAAAAAGAGATCTGTGGGAAGTGTTTGTAAACCCGCCGGGATACTGAACAGGTCTGCTGGCAGCGGAAAAATGCAAGCATGGCGCCAAGACAACTTTGTCAGGGTACTGAACAGGCATGCTGGCAGTGAAGCAATGTCGGGTACATGAAAATCTTTAAAAAATATTATGAGAAACCTCTTTAAAGTCCTTTATTCTAATCTGGAGCTTCTTGACAGGATAAAGACGTCCGAGTGGGTTAAATGGCAACCCTGTCGAGGCTATAGATGCCTGCTGGAAGCAGTGGCCATGCCAACAGTATTGAAGACTTTATCATAAAAATCATGACTTGCTGATCTTTAAGACTGTTATTGGTTTACATCTTTTAAAACTTCGCTGAAAAAAGAGGATTGATAATGATGTAGTATGATTTTCTGGTTGTTCTTTCAAGACGAACTTTTCTTTGATGTCCTGATCTGAATTCATTTTCTTTGCACAGAGATAACTGCTTCTCCCACCATGTCGCCATTGTTGGCAGCCAATCATTTTTTTAATTTCTCTTAAAAAACGTTGCCTACACCCCTTGTCTCATTAAATGAAAATTCATCGTCGCATTGTGCTTCTAGGCATTTTTTTCATCTTTCGACAATTGCAATTTGATCTCGATTTGATTTTCACAACTGTAAGTGTGAAAATACCTTTTTCATCGTTTGGACCATAGTCGTCTTTTATCGATTTCTCCAAAAGACACTTCACCATTGGTTTATCACATGACTACTAAAGGTTTTCTAGAACTTATTTCCTTGAGCATTATCTTACCTTGATTGCGCATGTGAATATGTTTGATTGCTAAGCCTTTGGGCATAAAAATTTATTGGTTTTATTCTGAAAGTTATAATGGATTTAGTCTTATTGCTTTCATCCTTATTTCTATGGACTTTTCACTCAACTATTATATGAGGAATTTTGGATCATAATGTTCTCATGACTTTGGAATGAAAACATTTCAATGTGCAACGAATACATTGGTAAGTTTAGGAAGTTTAATTCAAGGAATAAGAAATCGTTTGAAGGTGCATGGATTAATCATATTGAATCGATGCTTGGTATATGGTTTGGTTGATAATACATTGATTGATTCATAATTCCAAACTATGTATTGGCATCGATTAACTTTAACGATTCATTGACACGATACACGATGGATATGGTGGTGGATCGAGCTGTACACTTGGCATGAGTATAACACATGGTATTGGTTCTGCTCCGGTTGATTGGCATGTTAATATGATTACACACCTATTTGTTGGCCGATACATATGGTATAAACGATTATGTTTTTGATAACACTGTACTCAGTCAATTAATACAGTGTGTGGCGGTGGTAATCCCACCACCTTCGCACGCATGCAGTTAATTCCGGTCTATTCGAGATTTGAAGCCATCAAACCTATCATTTTTCAACTCTGTGCATTGTTTCATTCACTGTGAACCCTACCATGTACAGAGGTTATGGCTCCTGTCGTAAGGGCCGAGCCTAACGGGTGCCAAGCACTGTTGAAATTCAGTGGTGCATGTAGCGACCTGGAACAAAACGGGTGGCTTGCTTTCATAAGGAAGTTTGATGGCTATGACCTCACAGTGGCACGGAAATTTGCGTTGTCGTTTGATGGCTGCCGAGCCAAAGTGGGAGATGTCCAGCTTGAAATTACTGAAGAATTTCTCAGCCTGGCAATGAGCTTGTCTGCCAAGGGACAAAAATGGTCGAAAAGTTGCAAGGTAGATGATGTCCCATGGACATTACTATTCCAATCTCGCACAGTGAACTCATGTGACAGAGGGTTGCCTGTGAAGATGTTGAAACCCCACTGGTATGATCTCTTGATGATTATCAAACGTTTCGTTACCTGTGAAGGCAGGTATGGGTTTATTTTCTTATTCCACCTGCGTTTATTAATGGTTTTCATGGGTTTTGAACTAAGTATGCCTTACTATCTGCACCGAAGCCTGTTCAAAATGGCTAAACGATACAAGCATAGCCAGGCTGACACTAGCCTCTTTCATGTTGGGTTGATCAAAATGGTTTTAGTTTACGAGTTAGGGTTATTTTTTTATTCTTGGCATGATTTCCTCAGCCGTAATGGTTTTGGGGAGTCTAACCCTCCACAGGTAGACAAGCCCATGGTGACCGAGAGAAAACCTACCCCTGTGCCAAAACAAACCGAAGTTGCTAAAGCTACAACCCAAAAGACTATAGCAAAGACTGGTGTTAATACCTGAGGCAAGAAAAATGCAAGATTGATCTCTCGCATGGCGAGGAACAAGTCTAAGCTTCCTGCCAAAACATAGCCTATCGTTGTTAGCGAGGAATCTGATTCAGACATTGAACAATTTCTCTCGGAAGAATATCCTTACTCTGAGGGATTGTGTATAAAACCGCCTCACAATTTCGTTAGGAACCTCCCTCCTTGTCTGCGGGATAACCCTGACTTTCCCGGTATTGAGCCACTCCATGAAAACCTTGGGGAATCATCAAAACCCCCTTCTGTTCAGCCTGTTTCTGTACCTTGTGATCAATGTGGGTTATGGGTTGAAAGATACTATTTGGATGTACCTACATTGCAATCCAGGATCTACGAGTTGGAAAACCAAGTGGCAATGCTCACTGGTCAGAATGCAAAGGTGCAACCTTCCGATAAGCAGCAACGAACCACGGGTTCAGTCCTGTTCAAAAACGTCGAGTCTGCCACTGCAATTATCAATTCAAAATTGACATAATTCCCAGCAGCTATGATGGTATATTTTCCTCATTTATATTACTCTCTGTACATATTCCGCTTGCTCTATTACATAAAGCGTGCTTCGTTGTATATGATGTTTGTTTTATTTTTGGTTATCGTTTTAAAATTCGATTGGATTTGGGTTTTGATTCGATAGATCATCGATAGATATGATTGTTAAAATTAGCTCGATGTTTTGTTGATAATACAAGCTGTTAATATTTCTAAAAATAGTCTGTTGATTGGTATCCCAAATTTTGAATACAGTCGATGGTGTAATTCGATTTGGTTAATAGATGGGTTAACTGTTTCAATTTCATTAGACCAAATTTCATATTTTTCTATGGATACATAACCGAATCGTAACTGATTTGATTCTCATTGATTGCAACTTATTTGAATTGGATTCTAATTATGGTTAGGATGTTGTTTCTGTTATTAACTCCGTGAAAATTGATTTGGATTATTGCTCGATTCATGAATCTGTAGATTTTATCATGCTTCTGTCCATTGACTGTGTAAATATTCTTGAGTTGATACGATTTCATCCGATTACAATGGAGGTTGTTTACGCATTGTGATTTTAATTAAAGGTTATCAGTCCGTTACTATGACTAGTCGATGACAGTTATGACCATATCTATGAACTGTTGGAAATTCAGCATGTAAAGTTTATGACTAGATTTATGGATAGAGTTATGCCTGTTTTATCGTGACCATTTTTGGCTATTGATTAAACGATTTGGATCCTATGCCAACCGGTAATGACTGTTTTATCTCATACGATTTGGTTCACCATTGATTCAGTCTTGTTAAGATTTGATTTGATTTTATGACAATTGGGAAAACAGAGCATTCCCACTCTGTCCCGATTTTATTCTGTTCGATTTGGTTTGATTGAAAGGATTATTTTTATTAAATCATTAGTGATTTGTGATGATCTGATTCGATTTGATTTTGATTATATATCTATTCCTATTTACTATTCTAGACCAGCTACAGAATCAGAAGATTCTGTAGCTAAGTCTATAGAGTCATTTTTTTTATTATTTTCTCAATAAAATACTCCTCTAACTTAATCTTTATGTCTATTACAGGCAAATTCGAATTGGTAGT
>ML825797.1:64820-85244 GCA_009831015.1 Picea engelmannii | reverse complement strand
GTCAATTAGTTAGATGTTTATTGTTTATGTTAAGTAGTTTAATTTAGATATAATTTTAGTTAGATTTATATTACATTGTTTAATTTCAGTAATATACATTAGATTGCTTAATTTCAGTTAGCTTTCTTTCTTTTTCATAAATACAAAAATCAAAAAGAGACCCTTGGCTGTCTCAGGGCAATGATCACATGAGTTTTGCAGGTTTTAATCAAATCTGTAGTTTGTCCATATTGTACATTTGTAAATAAGGAATGTCATAGCTGATAATTAGGTAGTTGATTTGAGTTATTATAATCATAGTTAGTATCTTTTAGTTAGTAATTTATAGTTAGATTAGTGTAGTTAGTTTAGTTTGCTTTATTAGTTTCTAGTTTCCTTTATTAATTTAGTTCTTTGTATTTGTTTTATTAGTTTCTAGTTTCCCTTTAGATTTCTTAGCTCAAATCATTTCTCTTTGGTTTCCATACGAGACCTTAGGGCGGCCAACGGAGCCGTTAAACTCGTCAGGGTAGTCCATTCCAAATGGCTTGGGTTATTAGACAACCCCGGACCGGTTCCACTCTCCTAGTTGACAGATGGTCAATTTCACCTGTCAACAGCTCACTGGGGGATTTTTCAACAACTAACCAGTTTTCAGTCGGAAATTTAAAAGAACGACTGAAACAAAAAGATCTACAATTAAACCAATTGCAGAATCAAATGAAGAATCTAGAAAAGAATGTTTGGAGCAAGGTCAACAAGGGCTTCGAGCATATTAGAGCCAGGTACAAACAAGAAATCCAACATCTCAAGTCCATCCTCAAGGAGATGCACAAAGATATACATGTGAGCCAGGGATGGGCCACCCAACAGGATGAGTTGGTAAGGCAACCACAAGACAAAGTAAAATCTATCAAAAACATGATTGCAGATATAACAGTGTTCCAAGATCAAGCGTTGGAAGTGAGAAAGGAACTGGAAGGAGCACAACAAATCCTTCTCGCTAAGGTTGAAACTGTCCAAGATCATTTTTTGGGTGATAGATAAAGAGTTAAATAACATTTGTTTAAGAGAGAGATAAGATATTTATGCCCGGACTACCTTCCAAGAAGCAATTGTGTCGTCATCAAAAGAAGGAGTAGCTAGGGCTTCCGGGTTGTCCGTTTCGGAACAGACCAGAGGTGACATAATACTAAATACTTGGGAATCTAGCATAGCTGAAAGAAGGAAAATGGATAAGGAAGTGAAAGAGTTTTGTGAAGAGGATTTCCACTCAATCAACAAAGAATTATTAGGCCTTGATAAAGAGGATAGCTCTGGAGTACTGGGATAGATTGACATAAAAAAACATCAACTTGACATTAAGACAAATATGGAAGAGACTGAGGTCAAAATATCATAGATAAAACAGGCTAATATCATTTAGATAAATAGATGGTTAGTGAAGCCTAAGCTTCAATTACAGTCTGTAGTTTCAAAAGATAGACAAATGGAAGAAATATTGCCTCAATTGGAAAAGAAATTATATATTTTTGAGGCTAATAATTTAATATATTTCTTGAGGATGGTGTTATGAGGGAAAAACTCTCTATGGCCAAGGGTAAACCACAACAGATAGGTATGACTGCAGAAATCAACTCAATTCCATTGTATGTTATATAAACTAATGTGCAAGATAAGAAAGAGGCCTACCTCGATCCAACGTTCGATGATGTTCCACTGTTGAGAGCTTTGACCCAAAGTTTTATACCTGCAATACGCTCTTAACAAACAAGCATAGAAAGTACATGGTGATAGTATAAAGGGGTTAGCACATTAGATAACATAATACATTAATAAAAATTACAAATATTCCCATGGATAATAATCATATATTTTCACGATACCAATGGGACATGAAAGGAGTATTTCTATTAATAATTGATCAACAAAAGTGACATCATTACAAACTTTCATGTCAGCATGGTTTGAAACCAAGAAACCAAGTTCCTTCCAACTGGGCCTCCACCACTTCAATCCTCCACCAAAGGAAATCTCATAGGAGAGAGACAATGAGGTTCTCTAAACAATAGGGAAAGAGCTTGGGGGCTTAACACTATGTTCATACTTGAGGGACAAAGGGATGCAGACTCAATATAAAGTAATTTCTCCATAGTAACTTTGCTCTGAAAGTTGAATGCTTCCTCCTCTTTTCCATAGCTCGAAATTGTGCTTTTATAGTCTTCAAAATGTAATTTAAGGGCCGAGTCAGAAGGTTTCTAGTATGTGGAAAGCCAAAGATCAGACATATCCTGTCATGACATGGAAACCCAACTCCATTTTGTATTTTCTGGCACAAATCCCGATGTACGTGGGTTGTAGTGGAGCAGACTGCATATACGCATGCTATATAGAACATAGGGTGTGTATATGTGGAAAAATGTGTATTTTTGGCTCTGGATTCATCAAAAGGGGATGACAAATCTGCATAGGAAAATGGAAAAAGTCCCTTTGTGCAAGATAACAATGGTGGGGCAAATCTTTCTATAACAGATGCCCCCTAATGTGTGAGATTAGAGGAGTATCTACAATGGCCGAAATACATTATAAATAACCCAGGAGTGGAGTGGTAGAGAACCAGCTCGATGAACTCGATTGCTCATTACATTTTGTATTGATTTTGCATACATGGCTGCCAAGAATACAATGCAGATCCATGTGGAAAATATACCAAATAAGTGTCTGTGGCCATGAATAGGCAAATACAAATGTGGTTATATGCCAAAATCTTCCATAGTCACGAACAAGGCCCAGTGAAACTAGTCTCATAATCAATCTAAAGATATATATATACCATGGAGTACAATTTGATCTCCCATGATCATTGAAGTTGAATAGGTGTTGGTCCAATGAAAGGGAAGCAACAACTCAGGAAAGTTGCCGCCACATAGTGATGTCTTCCAGTATTCTACACTATCCGCCAAGGGTGAAAGTCTACATCATGTGAATAAAGGAGTTGAGGTCGAACATAATGAGACATCATTTGATTACAAGTCATTGAGGTATCCCATTAACAAGCACGAGACAATTTACTAATAATGAAGGTAGGTATCAAGGCACCGAGTACATTCCTACAATTCTAAATAAAGGAGTCGGTGTCAAACACTTGAGAAATCCATTGATCAAGAAACATTGATGTATTCGCATTTGTCAATGGTGAGAGAGCCTGCCACTAATGACTACAAGCCTCAAGGTACTCATAAAACTCTAGGTCTTGTATCCATAATAAATGAGTTCAAGTCGATGGAAAGAGACCCACTAAAAGGATATCATTAAGGCATATCTCATCAGTCATCACGAGGAACAAAGAAGGATCTTCGTGATTTGGTTGAGATCATATAAAGAACATGTTCATGAACCAACGACCCTGTGCGTCTTTTGCGTGTACCAAATGCAAGCGGTATACGAAAAAGACCCTTTGAATAGCAGCCAATGATGAAAACTGTTGACAAAGGCGAGGAAACCAGCAATAAGGATAATGGCATACAAGACACTACACGAATCCCAAAGTGTGAATAGATGTCTTGTCGTCGAACATAAGGGAAACCACCCAGTCAACAACCAATGATGAAATGTCGATTGTTGGGTTCAAGGTGACCTACTGATGATGCAAGTAGGGATAGGGTGCATGATAAGACCATATTATCATGTGATTCTAAGACAAACTGAGGGTATGGCCGACATGCATAGGCAATATTTATGAGGAGTGCTTGAAACAGGTTGATAGACATCCTTTGAACAAGAGCATGAGACATATGGTGGAATATGACGACATTGACTCAATGATGTGACTATTAGATGCAGGAGGCATCAATAATGTTCTCTATATGGACTGGAAGAGTAACGAGATTAGCTTCCTAAGGCCATGCTAAACTTAAAATTATGATGACACAAGGACTCAATAATTTTGTGCTTTGTTCAAAGGCAAGATGACCGCTGCCAATTATAATATAGTACTCTCTTCCCACCCATCTTTTTTTGTTTTTTCATAACAAATGAATGCTATGATACAGAGGAGGAAACGAGTGTCGCAAATAAGTAAAACTAGTTCCAGCAGTGGAACGTACCTATGCTTAATGCAAGGAAATGCATGTGGGAGATGGAAACTCAGGATGATGTTCCCTCTAGGGTATAGGGTGTCAAACTGCAAAGGATATGAACAAGGCTCTACTTGGTTGAGGATGAAAAAATTGCTTAGGCAACGGTTTATAACACAAAGTGAGAACCGACTAAAGGCTCGATACTACAAATGAGGGCATGAGATGAAATCACAACTTAATGCCAAAAAATATCTTTTTTTATGTCTTGTAGTCTACTTGGTGTGAAAAAGGGGTATACGTGTGCCAAATAGACGTCTTTTCAAATCCAATCTACGAGTGTGAAAAAGACAAGTTCACTCGACAATCTTTTATATTTTTGATAACGAGTTAGAAAACATATTAACTAAGACTCATGACCTTTCAAATCCAAATTAACGAGCGTGAAAGGGACAAATCACTCAACAATATTTTCAGTTTTTATACAAGTCAGAAAAGAGCTTAACTAAGACTCGTTTTTGGGATTCTACGGGGAATAAGGACGCATGTGCATGAATGAGAAATGAGGCTCATCATAAGGTGATGTATTGAATTATAATGGACTCCCGGTCCTAAGGAAAAAATCATCATGGGCACCAAATGACAAAGAGGATCTAACTAGGGTGCCCATGTTTGGTAAGTCTCTACCATTTATTAGAGACACTATTTATAGCAGATGGGAGGTTCTGTGTCGCAACAAATGGGTTCATTCTTAAGGTGTAAAAAAGAGGTAGTCGAAGGATAATACAAAATTGCATGATGGAGTGGAAACCTATCCTATATGCTAGGTTATGAAAATACCTTCCCAAGGTGACGAACGACCAATCATGATGTGGAAATTCACAAGAAAACTAAGTCAAAACTGCAAAAAAATAGCTCAAAACCAATATTGAATTAGTCCATTAGGTTAAAAAATAGCATGAAGCTATATAAAGTGGGTAAAACTAGCTTATACATAGTAATAAAATAAAAAATTATTGTATCGTTTTGACTTTTACCCAAATAGTGCAATTTGGACCAAAATACCTCCAAGATTCAAACGACGATTGCGGGAGCATCAGGAAACGAAACCGCGAACCATCTGAATCAGGTAACTCTTCATCTCATTCTCTTCAATTTCAGTGGATTACATTTTTGAATTAGGTTTCCATTTTTTAGTATTTGAGGGTGTAAATTAGGATTTTCGGTATACGCGGGTCGCCTTTGTTAAGGTTGCATGTACGATGAGGTATACGCCCCTGTGTGAACCACAGGGAGCATGTATTAAGCCTTACATGCGATTTTTTGCAAAGAAATCCCCGTACAGGTATGAAAATGTCCAAAAGAGGGGTTCTAACTCAAAAAATTGATTTGTTTTTTGTAAAATGGTCCTGGAATGGAGAGAGCGAGAGCATGAGGAGGTAGATGCAGCTGTGGATCAATATTTGGTGGCTCAAGCGGCTCTAAAAATATGTGGATTGTACAAATTTTGCGCTCTCAAAGGAATGAGGGCCCAAGTGAGGTTGTTGGAGATGTTGGTGGGTTACTGGGACCTTGATAGCAAGGGATTTATCCTTGATGGAAAACCATTGAGGATCGATGTAGAGGAAATCTACTTCTTGACTGTTCTATTACATTGAGGGGAGGTTATGAACCTCAAGTCATGCGGAGTAGGGAGTGGGATGAATATCAAGGAGTATATCGATTACCACTATGTAGCAGGGACTCCCAAGGTGGGAAGCCAAGTCCTCATTCGGGCAATAAGTAACATCAGTTTGAAGATCATTGTTCTCGTGCTTACCAGGATCATAGGTTCGGCCTCATTGCATCAAGCATCGATATCACTTATTTTTTATGCAGTAGAGTGTGCTAGAACCACTGTCTATGATTGGTGTACCTCACTGCTGGCCAATATGAAAGGTCAGTTGACAGAGTGCAAATAGGGGAGTAAGCGAAACTTTGGTTTTTCCTCTATTCTTTGCAGTTTATTTTTTGAGCAGGTTCCAGGTCTGGGACCTAGATTAGAGATCCTTCCTAAAGAACCACGTGATCCATCCATGGCATGGTTGATCCAGGTGGATATTGATGGCCACCCATCTTTTCCAACTGGCTCAAAACAACTTTCTGGCAATTTTGACAATTTACTATTTTTAGTAGGTTTTAACTTCTGGGGCCATTTTGAGGGCCTAAATGAAGGTTTTTCAAGATTTCAATTCTCAATGATAGTTGAAGGAATTATTGAGCCCCAAAAATGAATCTCCTTGACAATACATTTCCAACGAGCTATCATACGCCTAAAACGGAGATCGTATGCAAAAGTTACGACCCAAGGAAGTTGATGTACTAACTTACCCAAACGGGGCCCACATGACTTTTGGCGCTTCATCTGCTAGGCTTAGGTTTTTGGATGTCTAGTGTTTTTGGCATTCCTGCTTATTGTAAAAAGGCCTTCGGAGCCTCATTGTGATCATCTTCTTGCGAATGCAAGTAGACGTCACATCTCTTCTTAGAGATAAGATGCCACCATTCTAGCGAGTCTTTCACTCTGTATTTTTACAGTCTCTGTGCATTTCTTTCATTAATAGAAATCATGTATTACTGTATATCTGTGTTTATGGTTGCATCTCTGATACATTTTTGTTATATTATTGAACATCTGCGATATCTCTGTGGATTTATTTATTATATCTCCGATCTCATTTTGTGCCAAAAATAATCCAGATCAATGGTGGATCAAGGTCATGAGACAATAGTGGGGAGGTAGGGTATCAACAACCTACAATGATGATTTTTTCTTCTGGTGGTGGTGGAAATTCATTTCTATGGATGACTATCCCTATGCGGGGATCGATTTAATAGGATATCCTGACATGCCACTTCCACCAGGGGCCTCCTACGGTGATATAGGTAACAAGTTTTTAAATATTTCATTTTTTTTTTGTATTTTTGTATTTAAGGAGAAAATATATATATATATATATATATTAGGGGATGGTGTTTAAATATTAACTAGACACTTGTGTAATTGCAGACGTGGGTCCATGATGACCAAAGGGTTTTCTTCGACATAGACAGAGGAACCGGGGAGATGAGGTGGTGTGAGGATAAGCGGAGAGGGTCCTACAAAACATGCAGGGAAACCTATCGCGTTTGACACAGAGGATTCCTATGGTTCAGATAGAGGATCTACCTGAATCCATGCAGCGATAGGTGGTTGGTGTACCTAGAGCACGGGTATGACTCTTCCGGTGTGTTGCAAACGTCATGGTTTGCTACCATGACACACATCTGGTGCCAGAGGCATAGATGTTGTGGGATATGTATATTGACTGTATATGTGTATTGAGGGTTTTATCCCTAATTTTGTAATATAAACACCATATTTTGAAATATATAAAAAGAAATCTTCGGCTTTACTTATATCTTACAATGTGTACATTGATTTAATGGTTTTCTTTGTTTTATTAATGTGACAAATTCCAATCCAAAATGTAATTAGCATAGGCATCAGATACATGATTAGAACTCCTAGGAATGTGATAATATGTAATAAAATCAAATTGTCATTCTAAAAGATGTACCCACAGGAATCGACGGATTAAAGTAGGATCACACACACAGTAACATCCATTCAAATGACATGCTACTAACTGGGAATCCAGGTGAACTTCTAAAGAGTGAATACCATGCAAGATAACATCGCACAAAAGTTCTATGACGGTGCTATATTTGGCCACATTATTCATGGATGGCCCTAGGCATACGCCACCTGAAGACACCAGCATACCCTCGGGTGAGTAAACCACCCAAGCGACGGAAGCTAAGTTTTGTGTATGACAATTGGCTCTGTTTGCGAATCCTAGGTAGACTGGAGAGTCCGTTGACATTTACCAACAAAGGGAAAACTCGATAAGCAAGATAAAAACAAAATAAAAAAGGGGGAAAGAGACGTATATACACTAAATTTACATTAGTATACAAAGATTTCTACCCAATCTTAGGGCTCAAGCATAATACCTTTTCAAGTAGAGCCCATTTTTGGGCTCAAAAAATTTATTCCCTTCATAATATTCCAACTCGTAGGCTCCTTTTTCTAGAACCCGTCACATGATGTAAGGACCGTGCCACATGGGTTTAAACTTGCCTGCCCCTAGAGATTCTTTGTCTTGATCATATAATAGGACCAAGTCACCCCCAACATACAACCGGGGACAAACACACCTGTCGTACTGAACCTTGACATGTTTCTTGTTTGCTTCGATAGTCGTAAAGGAATCCCGACGCTGCTCGTCAAGACTATCTAGGTGTACAAGGCATCGCTCTAAGTCTGAGGTGTCAGGTAGGAGCTTGACTGCCAACTTGAGAGAAAATATTTCACATTCAACACGAAGGATCGACTCCACACTATGCACTAACTGAAAAGAGGAAAAATTGGTGGTAGTCTTAACCGAGGTTCGGTATGCCCATAGTGAGGGATATAGCATGATATGCCAATTGGAATTACTCCAGTTGACAGTTTTTTTCAAAATGGTTTTGAGAGAGTTGTTGACAACCTCTACTTTCCCATTTTCTTGGGGGTAATAAGGGGATGAAGGACTATGTATAAACTCCAACTTAGATGCTAGTTCTACCATCATTTCATTCTGAAAGTGATTGCCATGATTAGTGACAATCTCACTCGGGATACTGAACTGGGCGATAATTTGGTTGAGCATGAAGAAGGTTGCATTATTCCCATCAAATTTTATGGTAGGCATGGCCTCGACCCACTTAGTAAAGTAGTCTAAGGCCACGATAATGTGTTGATGCCCTCTACCTGAACTTGGGTTGCAATCGACAAAATATACCCCCCACTTGGTGAAGGGACCGATGGTAATGACTGGGTGAAGAAGGGTTGGATGCAAGCACATTTATCGAGTGAAAAAATGGAAGGGGTGACACTTCTTAACCTCTTCGATACAATATTTAAAGATAGTAGGCCAGAAATAACTGGCTCACGGGATTTTTTGGGTTGTCGCAAGCCCGGATAGGTGACCACCACAAGCCCCTTTGTTGCAATCGTTTAGGATTGACTCGACTTCCTCGTGAGTTAATAAATGACACAAGATGTTATCTACTCCTTGACGATACAAAGTGTCTCCAACGATGGTATAATTTTTGTCTTGGTATCTAACACATCGTCGATCATCTCGCGAGAGATGTTGAGCGAACTTCAAGGTTTGAAGATATAAAACAATGTCTCCATACCAAGGGTCGAACGACGATACAAGTAAAATGTGTTCATCCACAAATGAATCAACATGGATAACATCCTCATCTAATCGTGGGAAATTGGATATTAATTTTGAAAAAAAATAGTGATTTCTTAGACTTGGTTTGGTAAGGACGTATTGAAATGAATTGACATCAACAACCACTATAGTCTTGCAAATAAATATATAGTGACGTAAATGTTGGACTGTGTGAATGACAACCAAAGCTAGATTTTCAACATGAGATTAATTAAGCTCGGGACTGATTATATTTCGACTAAGATAGTAGATGACGTGCTCATGGAGGTCATCATCCTCCTAAACTAGAACCATACCAATCATCTCTTTAGACATTGTAATATACAATAATTAATCTCTACTGTAATCAAGGGATTTCAGCAAAGGGGTCAATACCAATGCTTTCTTCAAAGGGTCAAAAGAATCTTGGGCCCGCTCATCCTAGAGAAAAGGTATGTCCTTCTTCAAGAGGTGCATGAAACCCTTAGTGATATTGGCATAATTCACTATGAAACAACGTAGAAAGTTATCTTTCCCCTATAATCCTTGAATTTGTCTAATCGTGTGTAGGGGAGGAAACTGAAGTATTGCCTCAACCTTAAGAGGATCTACCATGATCCCAGTCTCGGAAACTAAAAATCCTAAAAGACGGCTAGACTTAACGCAAAGGATGAGGGTTTAACTGGATTATATAGTAACGACATCTTTCAAAAACTAGTCGAAGGTGTATAACATGATCCACTCTCTTGCGAGAGTGAGCAGCAATATCATCAAGGTAGGCTTCGACTATGTGCTTGAGATCATGAAAAGAAAAATTCATGGCATGTTGGAAGGTTGCTCCGTCATTTTTAAGTTCGAAAGGCATTTTCCGGTATGCAACATTACCCCAAGGACATATAAATGTCGTCTTGTGTTGGTCCTCAGTTTTGATATAGATTTGGTTATAGCCTCAAAATCCATCCATAAAATAAAATATCTCGCTTCCTTCACACTCATTGAGAATCTGATCAATGAAAGAAGTGGGTAAGTTATCTTTAGGACAATCTGTGTTCACGTCATGAAAGTCCATACACACATGGATGTTACCTTTATTTTTATTCACAAGAACAGGTTTGGATACCCATTCGATCAAGGGAACCAGGTAGATGAAGCCAATGTTAAGTAGCTTCTCCACCTATGCCTTAATAGAAGGGGCCTTCCTGGGATTTACAGCTATAGACGTTGTCGAACAGGTTTAGCATACAGGTAATTTCTAATCCCGTGTTCGAAAATATGAGGGTCGATCCCTAACATCTCTTCATATGACCAAGAGAATACATCTCGAAATTCTTTGAAGAGTTTGATGAAGACAAGAATTTCTTTTGGCGAACAATCCACACCTATATTTACGTTCTCAATCTTGCCAGGGGTACAAGATATATTGATTTATATGGTAGGAGAAATACTTGCCATATTTCCTTTGGCATAAATGTCATGCATATCAAGTGGAACTACAACATGACCGACTATCTCACTCAAGGTAGACCGAAAGTCATATTGCTCAATTCTTTCAAGACATGGGAGAAAATAAGATCGATGATGTATATCATCCCAAGGTCTCTTAGAACCATTCATGGCTTTGAGGATGGATTCATTATAAGGAAAAGTATCATCCAAGAAATCATGTGAACAAGACAATGAGGTTTCCCATACAGGCCTAAGAACAATATCCTCCTCATCCGTTTGCAAGGTAATAGGATCAGGATTGGTGGAAGAGTCAAGAACAACTTGGTACACAATCTTTGCTGCCAATAGTGGAATAGCCATGCCAACATGCAACTGACCTTCACTCGATGAAGTTGTAGAAGGTAAGGTCCATGGATCAATAAGATAGGAAGTGTGGAAAGGAATGGACCTCCCTGCTAAAGCATGCCTACTAGACATGGCATAAACGTGGTGAATCAGTGTTGAGAAGTTGAAGGTACCCATGACGGAAGGATACATTCCGACATCGATATTCTCAGTTCTTGGCTAAGAATTTTTTATCACAGGGATTGATGGTCCAACAGATGCATTAGGACTAGAGTACGCAAAGGATAATTGGTCGATAGTCACTATCTCCCCTTTATGAGGAAAACAACGTGTATGGAAGATGGAAGATACGAAAATGACCATAGCATAGGTCCAATTGCGACCTAGTAACAGGTTATAATCAAGAGGCGCATCAACTACCTCTACCTCCACCTCTACCATATTCCCACCTAACTGGACCAAAAAGGCAGGGAGAATTCCATGAGGGCAGAAGGAATGATCGTAAAATCCAGTCAACTTGTTCTATGACTTGGAAAGCATTGGAGAACCGATATCTTTCCAACAGACAAGGGACATCACATAGGTGGAAACACCTTCATCAACGACTGCTCATTTGATAGTATACTTGGAATAATCCACGTGGATTTGGAAATCCAGATGGTAAGGTAAGAGAAGCTTCACATCCGTGACGTCAAACTTGATAAATTTCGAGCCACTAAGTTCTATAGATCCTAAGGAAGAGATTAAGGCATTCCTCTATGATGGACACATCTGGAGTACCTCCAAAGATAACATTGCACAAGGGGTTTGGCCCATATCCTCAACGATAGAGTAGTTCTAGGAAACTCTAGCATTAGGGTTGTGAGTAGAGCACTTGAGTAATCCTTTCGGAATACGAGGCGATGGCTCTGGTTTCTCAATCTATAGGTTCATCTCCAGAGGGGGAGGAGGAGCCTCTAGACTGGTACTAGATTTTGAAGAGCTATAATCTTGAGAATGGGTGGCTATATCAATTTTTGCATCGACCATATTGATACAAACATGGTCACCATCTTGCGACGGTGGGTTTTGACTTCCACTGGGTGAATTTTTGGCCTTCGAAGAGATCGAGGCTAAGTGTTGGTTGTGAGGGAATGGATTTTTCAACACAGGGGGAAGAATATTTAAAATCCTCACAGCCTCTGCGAGTTTGGGGCATAAATGTGTAAGGTGGTCATCATTACAAATTTTACAAGGAAAATTCACCTTATGTTTCTCTTTCTTTCCCTCTCTGGCATTATCATTCTACTTCCTATTATTATCTTTTTCCTTGGGTTTGTTACCATTTTTCCCACCCTTGCAATTGTTTCGACCTTTCCTTTTATTCCCATCTAGTTGTTGGTCACCATTTGGGTTTTTCTATGATTTCACAGAATGTACATCCATTGACTGGGTGGGTTTGGAGGATGCAGATGAAGCTAATCCTATGGCATACTTCATCACCGCGTCTGTGGGCTTTACACTGGTAGACCCTACAATGCCATCAACATGAGGTCAAGGTTTTTGCCTAGGATTGTATTTTGACCGCGGTGCTTCTAGAAGAAGGTGATATAACATCCCAGACTAAGCATATATTAAATCTAATTGTTGGTCTCTAAAGATAGCTTCTTCCTTGTTGGAGACCCGAGAAGTAGAAACATCCTTTGAGATAGGAGGGTGAAAAGACTTTAGGAACCATTCTAGGAGAAAGGCCAGGGGTATAGGAGTCTTAATCAACCGCCTCCATCTACGCCATTCCTAGATATGATCCAAGATGTGAGTGGTGATGTCCTGGCGTAAAGTTGAAAAAAGTTCAAGGCCATCATCATAATGAATGGGCAATTGAAAGTGGTTGAGAAAGGCCACCACCAATTGATTAAATGACCCATATGTCCCCCTAGGTATCTCAATGTACCATTTCAAAGCAACTCCAATGAGAGTGCGTTGAAACAATCGTAATATAATATAATCATGGTTCAGTTAATTCGATGAGCACCAAAGGTGAAAGGTAGTAATGTGTTCACCAGGATCCTCTCCATTCTTACCCTCAAACTTTGGAATGTTCGAAGGAAGTTTGGTGTGGATGGGGGGCAATGTGGGATCATGGCTAATGAGGTCATTCATTAACTTAGACAAGTCTGGTAGATTGAGTGTGGACAGAAAAGGGAGACAGGGTTGTGATATCTGGCCCCATCCTCCTATGAAATATTGTGTGTTGGGAACTACATTCCACCCAGGATTCTGGTAAGAACTAAAGCCCTGTATAGAATTATAAGGCCCTCCTCCAAGCTAATTCGTATAGGGTGGGTTGGGCATCATTCCAGCAGGAATGTTCTGATAAGGATTGTGAAAATTTCCCCCAGCAAAATTAGATTCAGGCTGGGGGTTATGAAAACTACCCCCAACTAGATTGGATATAGGTTGGGGGTTTCCCAAAGTGTAAGACTGACCTCCTCTAGGTGGGAACCCAGAGGATTGAAGTGGATTCATCATGCCAAAATTATTGGTCGGAATTGACACCGAGGAGGTAGGGGTATAGGGTGGAACTTGTCCACCAACTAGGTTGTTCCATCCATCCATAGAAGGATTAGAATAGGGGTTAAAAGCAGGGACACTTCCTATATAAGGGTTCATTTGGGGGATATGAGAACCACCAAATGGAAAAGGAATTTAAGGAGGTTTAGTGCCCCCAAGTCCAAGGCTAGCGTTAGGACCAACAACTAGGATAGTAGTTGAAAATTGCAAAGTGAAGTTAGGCATACCATAAGAAAATGGACTAGAAGCCATAGGGATGGATTGAACATTGTAACCCGACGAGTGACCAAAACCCCCAAAAGGGCTAGAGGGAATAGAAGAAGCATTAACTATAGGTCGAGCCATAGTACTGGTATAAGCCTCTGGCACTGCAACTGTAGCAGCTGCAAGATTCAAAGGGGTGCCATTAACTATAGTGGGTATGGGAGTCGAATAACTCCCAGTGTTCTGAAGACTAGACTCAGTACTCATCCTTGTGGAACCACAAGTCTCAAAGGTGTGTGTGTGTGTGTACCACACCTAAAAGCTCTATTCCTTTTAGAAGGAAAGAACCTAAAATCTGGTTGTAACTGTAACAACCAATGGGACCAGTGGGGAAGCTGGTCCGACTCCACGATGATCCGTCGGGATTTTTTGAAATGACTATGGTTGAGTTTTTATTTGCATGTATTGATTAACCATTGGGAAACTTAACAAAAGAGAGAGAAAAGAAAATGCATTACACAGCCATTAACATATTTTCAGATCTGAAATGCAATGAAAAATAGCAAACCATAATGCACAAGTTTGATAACGGAGTTCGGCACAACTTTGCCTACGTCTCCGTGCCTTTTCTCTGTGAGGGAGGCTTCTTTATTTCTTTTTGAAAGATTATTAGTACATCTTTACAATGTCTATTGGCTTCTAGACTGATCTGGTCATGTTCGCCATGATCTCTATAATCTTGCACAACTTACGACACCTGAAACGGATGTCCCGAGCTCTCAGAAATCGTCCGACAACATCTCTACCTCAACAGCTTTCCTTGCCTCAAACTGGCTTAGACTTGGCTTTGCCTCAGCATCTCTGCTCTCCAAAACCATCCAAAAGCTTCATAAGCTTCCCCCCAAATGGCCTCAACATGGCCTTGGTTAAATAGTTGGGAAAGTTGATTATCCATCTCCAACTTCCTCCCAAAAATTAGGCTCTAAAAAAAAACCCAATAACCCCCAATTACATTAAAAAGGAGTTAAATTACATTAATTAATTAAAAAGTGGTTAAAATAACCCACTTTTAACTATAAATTAGTTAATTTTGGGCTTAAGCCCCTTTGGTTGGGCGCGCGCACCTAAAATGAGGTCACATGGTATCATGTGGCCACGCGCTAGCCCAAAGGGCTAAGCGCGGGCCACCCCAAGCTCCTGGTCGCATTGGTTTTAGGGCTCAAAATCGTTTTACATAACTACGCACGTTTAACTGTCTGCACATATTATAACTGCGCATATTTAATTAATGGCTACATAACATACAACCGTTGCATAAAAACTGTTGCACTCCTTTTCTCATTCGGCATGGTCACATCCACGCACAAAGAACCCGGGGTCAGGGCTAAGCCCTGGCCCGACCCCCCACGGTTTAACCCCATGCACAAATTCAAATAACAATCTGCGCGCCATGGTAACAAGAATCTCTGGCTTCCCAAGTGGCTAGCCCGACTATGCGAGTCCTTTCGAGCCCTCCGGAGGTCACGGGTTCAATCCCCGTCCGAGCCAAACCATTTTTTTCATTGAAACCAAACAACTGATAATACGGTGCCACATGGTATCCCATGACTGGGCCACATGACGCTTTCAAAACCAACCACAACCTGACACGTGTCAGCATTTGATTCATCCACGTGTGTGCCACATCAACTGCTGCGTCATCTGCCACGTCGACTGTCGTACGCTCTGTCAACTGCCACGTCACTTGTCGTACGATGCTTACATCATCCGCCATGTACACTGCTGATGTCATCCTATGCCACATGTCACCCTTCCAGTGGTGACACATGTCACCTCGATATTGGTCCAACCGTACGCCCAAAATGCCAAATCTGCCTGACACGTGTTACTGCCTGAGGCTGCCACGTGTCTTGTACGGAATCTGCCACATGTCATCGTACAGACCTACCACGTGTCATCCCCTGGTGCTGCCACGTCACTTGTACGGACCTGCCACATGTCATTGTACGGACTTTCCACGTGTCCTGTACGGACAGGTACAGTCAACATCCCAAAATTTTGCCTGTTTGGCTCGGCGGACAGAATGTGATATCTTCTCCATACGGACTCTGTTTGACATAAAAATTATACCACCAGAATCAGGAAGACGAGCCAGATGCAATGGTGTTGGTTTCATCAGATTTCGAGCACTTTCATTTTTGATCATTTTTCATGCCCTAACAGCCTTCTGAATCCGATTTCGGATCACACGATGACTTATGACTCTACAAAATAAAAATATATCCTAAGGCCAACTAGTAGTCAAACGGTCAATATGCATGAAAATGAGCTAAAGTGGTTGAGTGGCCTCCCTCGCTAAAGAAGGTATGTCTCATCCAAGAGGGACCTGAGACTCTCTGCTAAAGTTTGGAGGTAACATAATTAGTTATAGGGGCCCTCATGGGCTTAAAGACTAGTGGGTCAGATCCCCCCAGAGAGGTAATCCTGCATAAATTCTATGTGTTTTCAGACCCCTATCTGACCTAGGGTACAAGAAGAATAACCCCTACAAGTAACCTATGAGATACCTAAGTCAAGCAACTAATAAACCACTGTATAACCGATGCACAAGAGAGAAATCGTAAGTCTGGATCACCATATGGGTAGGGTAGCAAAGCCTGAAACCTTTAAAGCACCGCCTCTCACAGAGGTATGGGTACCAGAAAGATCCCCAAATACGAATAAATCCACAAAAATATCTCTGACTCTAGGTGAGTATCCAGGGGTTATCCCTTCAATTAACTTTACGCGACCTCATGATTAACTTCAGTGTGAGTGGAGCCTCCTGATCTTACCAATTATACAATGGACTTCTCAACTCCCTGTCTCAGACGCATATGTTGATTTAATTTCCATGGAGAAGTTTACTCACAAAATCCTATTCCAAGGGACTAAATCATAGACTAGTTTATGCACCCTAAAAATAAAATTGTGACTAATCAATTTTAGTTTAAAGTGTAGATTTTATTGGCCATGATTACTCAAAAGTGTATGGACGCGAAACTCATTATGTTATGTCTCTACAAGAAGATAAATATGAATATAATGCAAATTCTATCTTTAACTTTTCAATGAATGAAATGCTAATAAAAACAGTGCAATTTTCAATTTCAACTCTGCAATTCAGAAGTAAAATGCAATCTTTCACTAAATGCACTAAGCTAATGATAAAGGTTCAAAGACAAAAATGATAACCAATGAAAACTGCATATTTTTTTATATTTTCAATATATTAAAGAGAAAATGCATGGACTGAAAAGCAACCTGATATATAAATTCTACTATGTATAAACGAAATAACTTCAAGTAGAATATCAAGCAACCAAGCAAACAACCCAGGGTTCAAAGACAAACCAAAAATGAAAAACAATGAGAAAGACTACGCCCAAAAATTCAACTCCCAACAGGTTTCCTATCAACCCATAGAACCTCAACAGGCACTAAAGAGACCTAAGAAGGCTCAACAATCATCAAATCCTACCCAACAGTGTATAAACCAAGAAAACAAGCAAGGGAAAGTGGTATACTTGACTGTTCAGGGAAACAAGCCATATATACACAACTAGTAGTGAGCCAGCACGTGTGTGTACATGACTGTCAAGGCAATAGGGCACATACAACCTTGAAAACAAGGCCACACAAGGTTAAAAAGGCCGAAAACTCAGACCTAGAGTGAACATAATCTGTCAAGGAGTGATACGAAAGGAAACACAAAGGAAAGAGAGCAATGCAAGGAGAAAAAGTACTTCAACCCTTAGAAGGAAGATCTCTCCCTAGTATTGTCACCAATTTTGTTATGAGGGAAAAAGTATCTATGGCCAAGGGTAAACCACAATAGAAAGGTATGATTGTAGAAATCAACTAAATTCCATTGTATGTAATATAAACTAGTGTGTAAGATAAGAAAGAGGCGTACCTCGATCCAATGTTCGATGATGTTTCGCCATTGACAACTTTGACCCAAAGCTTTATACCTGCAATCAGTTCTTAACAAACAAGCATAGTAAGTACATGGTGATAGTATAAAGGGGTTAGCACATTAGATAACATAATCCATTAATAAGCATTACAAATATGCCCATGGATAATAATCATATATTTGCACAACTCCAATAGGATGGGAAAGGAGTATTTCTATTAATAAATGATCAGCAGAAGTGACAACATTACAGACTTCTGTATCAGCACGGTTTGAAACCAAGAAATCAAGTTCTTTCCAACTGGGCCTCCACCACTTCAATCCTCCACCAAAGGCAAGTTCATAGGAGAGAGACAATGAGGTTCTCTCAACAATAGGGAAAGATATTGGGGGTTGAACATTGTGTTTAGACTTGAGGGACAAAGGGATGTAGACTCAATATGAAGTAATTTCTCCAGAGTAACTTTTCTCTCAAAGTTGAATGCTTTGTCCTCTTTTCCATATCTCAGAATTGTGATTTTATAGTATTCAAAATGTAAATGAAGGGCTGAGTCGGAATGTTTCCTATATGTGGAAAGCCAAGGATCAGAGATCTCCTATCGTGACATGGAAACTTGACTCCATTTTGTATTTTCTTGCACAAATATCGATGTATGTGAGTTGTAGTGGAGAAGCCTGTGTATATGCATGATGTATAGTAGATAGGGTGCGTATATGTGTAAAAATGTGTATTTTGGCTTTGGATTCATTGAAAAGGGATCACAAGTCTGCATAGGGAAATGGAAAAAGGCCCTCTGTACAAGATAGAAATGGTGGGGAAAATCTTTCTATAACCGCTGGTGGCACAATTTGTGAGAAGATGCATCAAATGTATTGAGCAAGGAAAAGGTAGCACCGCTGGAAACAAATGATATGAATTGTGTATGTTATCCATTTCGGAGGTGGAGACCTAGAGAGAAAAACACCTCTGCCAACATAATGAGGAGACTGACAAAAAAGATGCAAGTGAAGCGTTTCGCATTTTACATTTTGTAATTTTTACTATTTTAGAAATAAGGGAAATTCCAACCGTTTAAGGTTGAGAACAATTTTGTATAAATATAACTTTCTTGTTGTATTGTAACTGAGAAAACTCATTTTTGTGAGTATTAATACAAGCGCAGACAAGGATTCCAAATTTTTTGTTGTTTGAGTTATTTTCCCTCTTTGTGTTTCATATCTTTTGTTCTCTTTAATTCATTCTTGAACAAATGAATGATTACAATTTAGTACAACAACTACTATGATTACATTTCATTAGTTTTTAATTGACAAGCCATTTTTCCTCTGTATTTGCTATCAGCAAATACAAGCCTTTCCTATTACTTTTATTACTATGTCTTATATTCTTTCAAGAGTGCATTCTACATTTCTTTCTACTATAAGAAAGGTAATATTCTATTGTCATTGATGCCTTGGTTTGTTTAATAGTTTTGTAATTATCTTCTCCTTTTTCAATTTGATAAATTGACTCAGACGACAAAATACGACCTTTGTTCTATTCAGATATTAATTTCATTTGAATATTTAACTCTTACACATCTAATGGAAGAAAAATCACCCTTAAAAACAAATTTCCTTAATGCCTGCTGCCTGACATTATTCTTTGAGCCTTAAGTTTAATCTCGGGAAGAACATGTTTTTGGCACCATTGTCAAGGATGGAGAATCGAAGTTATTTTTCCCTGGGAGAATGACATGGTAGGTTTCTTTCTTTGATAGTGAACAAAGATAAAATACAGTATTAAGGCTAATTTTAATTTTCACTTGGTGACTCCACCACTAATAAACTGGCATCCAGTCGAAGGAATACCAGAAAAAAACTGGATGATAAGAAGACCACACCCGTATCCAACCTTGAAAAGAAATTAAAACCAAGGGGATACCTTAAGCAAACCACTACTTCTACAAGTAAGGTTTATCAACCCAACCCCACACAGTCTAATAGTAATGTTCCTTCTGAACAATTATCTCTGCAAGAATTTTCCACCCAAATCTATTTCGGAGAAACATCGGTTGATAGAGTTGAAGTCAAAATCATAAACCCGGATTTGGTTTTACCCTAGATAAAGACCAAAACCGATTCAATTGCCTCCTTTTCTAATAAAGGAAAAAGACCCATATAGGTACCTTCTTTGATTGACATTCCATCAGTCCCTGAAATAAAATTTCTAGCTTCCCTAAGTTTCAAAGAACATACCTTCCACTCTGATTCAACTCTCGTTGGATCCCCCGTTTATATATCCTGGAAGTCCGAAGAACCTAGTCCTCGTCTCTCTTTTCCCCCCTTTTTTGATTTTATATCTCTCGATGATCAGTTCTCATAACCCCTTTCGCTTCATATCGAAGTAGCCGAAATACCACTACACATCTTTGAAAATCCTCTCTATAATCTCCAAGTTTCATCCCATAGATTATCAATGGATGCTGTCGGAGGAGGTGGTGCCAGAGGTGGCAGAGGTGGAGGAGGGTTGGGTGCTGGAGGAGGAGGAGGAGGCGGTCAAGGACAACCTCCACCTCCTATAATTTTTTCTAAA
>ML825797.1:45256-64720 GCA_009831015.1 Picea engelmannii | reverse complement strand
AATCTTCTAGAAGTAGAACCTTCTAAGAAGTCTTCTTACATTTATTATATTTAACTACCATAGTGGGCCTTATTTAATAATATAGTGGACCTAGTCCACCTTACATTGAATGACCTCCACTATTATCACTATGGGCCCTCTGGAACCCCCACTACCTCTCTAGCTACCTTACAGCTGGAGTGTTGTTTGTGGCACTTGAAGACGATTTTATTATCCCTTTCTCTTACAGATTAAAATGGTACATCGATTACACCAATAATGCATGTGAATACAAAGCCCTGGTTTTAGGATTAGAGGCTACCAGAAAGTTGAAGATTGAAAACTTGGTAGTTTATGACGATGGAGAATTAATTACAAAGAAGATAAAGAAATAGTATCAAGCCAAACAACCGAGGTTGAGGTCTTACAAAAATTGTTCCTAGGATCTAATTGAATTTTTTTTCTCATCATTTAATATTTGTCACATCCCCAGAACAGAAAATAAACAAGAAAATTCATTGGCCAAAGCAGTCGCAATGTTCGTACCTCCTATTGTTCTCAAAGTGAAGTATCACATAGAAATGAGGCACATATCCTCAATACCAAACAATATACAACACTGACAGGTCTTCGAATATGATGAACAAATTAGATAATTCCTAGAAATGGTGGACGAAATTTCTAAAACACATATTGATAAGAAAAATCAAAATGACCTTGCTTGGATAATGTAGGAAGGTGAGGATCCTCAGGAGTTCCGAGATAAGATAGCTAATCATCGCATTTTGGTACTGAAAAATAATCAGATCCCTAAAGGTCTAATTCCTTTGGAGAGATTATTTGATCATGATGATATTCCCTTGAAGTCTACTTTGCAGCCTTGGCCTGAAGAGGTTGAAGATTGTAATATAGGCACCAAGGAAACTCCCAAGATGGTAAAAATATCTAAATACCTTCCCCCTAAAATAAAAATAAAATATTGCAAGTTAATCAAGCAGTAAAAGGATGTTTTCACCTGTTCCTATGATATATTAAGAACTTATGATACCATCGTAATCGAACACAAAATTCCCCTAAAGTAGGGTGTTAAACCGTTCAGGCAGAATCTCAGACATATAAATCCCATACTACTGCCTGTGATAGAAAATGTGGTAAAGAAGCTCCTGGATGCTAAAATCATTGTTCCACTTAGATACTTCGAGTGGGTAGCCAACCTGGTTCTGGTAAGAAATAAAAATGGTGAAATGAGACTATGTGTAGATTTTGTAAATTTAAATAAATCATCCCTCAAAGATGAATATCCATTACCCAAAATGGAACACATGTTGGAAAAATGGTCAAGGCAAATAGAATTTCCATGATTGATGACTTCTCAGGCTATAATCAAACTGTAGTCCACGAGGATGATAAGGAAAAAACTGCATTCACCACCCCATGGGGTACCTTCATGTATGACAAAATGTCATTCGGAGTGATGAACACAGGAGCCATGTTCCAACGAGCTCTGGACATAGCCTTTGTCGGTGAAAGAGATAAGTTCATAGTGATCTATCTTGATGATCTAACAATATTTTCTAAATCTGATGCAGAGCACCTGGTGCACCTCAAACAGACGTTTGAGAAATGTCGAAAAATCGGTTTGTCTCTTAACCCAAAGAAATCTCATTTTTCTATGCAGGAAGGTAAAATCTTGGCCCACATAGTATCTAGAGATGGAATTAAAATTGACCCAAAAATATTTGAAGCTATAGATATGATAAATATTCCTAGGAATAGAAAAGAGATTCAATCATTTTTAGGAAAAAATAATTTTTTAAGAAGATTTATCCCAAACTTCATTGAAATTGTAAAATTGATTACATATATGCTCGAGAAGGACAACGAAGTTAAATGGACATCTAAATCCAAAGCACCATTCGAACGTGGTGTCGATGCCCTTCCTCACAACCCGCAGGTCGAAAGTCCACGTCAGCTCACAGGATCTTTCCTTTACCACGGCCCGAAGAACTCCAAATGGTTCTTCTATTTCCCTATCGGGAAATCTGCGCCCACAACAACTCTCGCGCAATCCCCTAATTCCACTCGGGAGATCAGAATTCGCTACTTTGCGAGTCTAGTGGTCAAGCATTGGTTTCACAAATCCCTGAAACCCGACAACATTCAACGCTGACCCCTCCTTTACCTTTCGAGACTTTCTCTATCACGAATTCGGTGCTCGTGATGTCAAGGAGCTTGCTTTCCTGACTCCTGAATCCCGATTAGCTTAAACTCCGATACACACTCGTGAGTTTGACTATTCAATGCCCCATCACATCTATCGAAATTTTAGACTTCGCGATGTCACAAATCTTGATGCAATTGTTTCGAGAATTCTTGCCACGAAAACCGAAATGGCGTACCACCTGTCCACTCGCCAACTCCTGTGGCCCCACACTGTTCTCTTAGTCATTGGGATATCGTGTTTTGCGATTTCGCAATTCCAGTTGCAATGTCCATCTAATTTCCACCCACGAAACTCCAATATGGGACTCCATGTGTAGATCCTATGGTCCTTATGGCTCGGATCAATGGTCCTAGCCCTCCTGGGATTTTAACCTCTCAGGAATACCTGTAGTATCTCCCCTTCTCCTCCACGAGATCTAATGGCTCATGGAAATTCGCATCACTCTCCTCTGAGAGTTCTAACTGTCCATTCTTTCCTCGACGATTCCTACGAATGACCAAGTGTTCCTCCGCAGAACTCACCCACTTGCATGCAAACTTATGATGCCTTCCAAATTCTCCCAGTCGCAACTTCCCTGCATTGTTCTTCAATAATTTTTAAGGCCTTATCCTTCCTGATCTTTCTCCAACTCTGAACCTTTCAAAAGATCATTGCATGCACTCCTTGCGGTAGATTTTCAAACACTTCAAGTGCTTGAATCCTTTTGACTCTGTGCACACCTGCAGCAACAGTCCTTCAAAACTCTTCACTCAGGTTCGCAACCCTGAGACTTTTACTTGGCCTGCGCACTCCCTGCATGGCTCCTGTGCCCACCTACACTTTTGTGTGAATGAGAACAAAGGCTACCTATCTGAACCCTTTGTCAACGCACTCCTTGTGGACACTTCAACTACACTCCTTGCAGGAACCTTGGCTCAGACAAAGAAACAATTGAAACTCATTCCCACTTCCTCTCAGATTCCAAACTCAAAACATGAAATCATATACACAACATGTAAAGAAAATGTATAACAGGAAGTAAACGTTCATGAGCATATCATTCAACATCAGTACACAGAGAACAAACACGAAACCCATGAATTTGAATCAAACTCTTTCTATTAATCCAAATATTTGTACATGGGTGTTCTTACACAGATCTCTGCATGCTCTTTCTCCTCCAAACAATGCTGCTTCATCTAATGATACAATACACAATGAGGGTGTCTATATCCCGTTTCCAACTTGCACTCTACAACTGTCTAATCTAGAATTAAATTCTATCTACCTGCATTAACTACTTTAAATGCCTCCTATCTACTAAGGACGAGAGTGAATGGATCAAGGTCCATTTACATTATACAAGTGCGCCTCTTCTTAATGGCTTCATTTAAGATTGTGCATCAACTTCAAAGAAATTTCAAAAATTTGCATTGGCGCCTGTCCAACTGTCTTTCGACTTCCGCACTGGCTCACTTGATGTTGGCAATGCTCCTGCATCATACTCCCTTGCTTGAAAAAATTCATGGGCTCCTGTCCATGAGCTCACACATAGTCTATCCATGCCTTTGTATCTCCACCTCATTCTCCCAACTGGCATCTTCAACTGGATGTTTCTTCCATTTGACCAGATACTCAAAATATTGCTTTAGTCTGGTCCTCTTGCTTACTCTTTTATCCAATATACTCTCCATCTGCAGTGGATTTGCAAGTGGCATCTGCTTTTTCCACTGGATCACTGACTGCTTAGTTCCAATCCCTATTTCCTCAGCTCTATATGGGTACAAATCAGAGATATTGAATATCGGAGAAATTCCGATCCCATCGGGTAATTCAATCTCGTAAGCATTCGCCCCAATTTTCTTCAAGACCCTACATGGCCCAATTTTATTCATCTTCATCTTATTATATGTTCCTCTTGGGAACCTTTCCTTTCTAAAATGTGCTAGAATTAAGTCACCAACCTAAAATGAAAGTTGTCTCTAGTGTTGATCTGCTCTACGCTTGTATTCTTGGCTTGAATTCTGCAGTCGCTCCTTCACCTGGCTGTGAAGTTCTTTCATCTCCTCTACAAATTCTCCTGCACTAGCGCTCCTAGTCGCAATC
The DNA here is from genome assembly GCA_009831015.1 of Picea engelmannii. Taxonomy (NCBI): domain Eukaryota; kingdom Viridiplantae; phylum Streptophyta; class Pinopsida; order Pinales; family Pinaceae; genus Picea; species Picea engelmannii. The sequence goes on along the minus strand of ML825797.1, from coordinate 60,432 downwards.
TGTTCTGAATCCCTCATCTCAGAAATTCCTCTTGGCTGCATGCCATAGACAACCTGAAATGGACTCTGCCCTGTTCTCCTGTTGACTGAGTCGTTATACGTAAACTTTGCCTATGGTAATATGTTGTCCCACTGGCTGTGGTGTTCTGTTACCAAGCTTCTCAGCAATTCTCCCAAACTTATTTTTACCACTTCTGTATGTCCATCCATCTGAGGATGATACACTGAAATAAACAAAAATTTAGTTCGCATCTTCTTCCATAAGGTCCTCCAGAAATGACCTATGAACTTCATATCTCGATCCGAAACTATACTACTTGGCAAACCATGAAGTCGAATGACCTCTTTGAAAAATAGGTTCACAATGTGAGTTGCGTTACTGGTTTTCTAACATGGAATGAAGTGTTCCATCTTGGAAAATCTATCTGCCACCACAAAGATTGAATCAACACCTCTTTGTGTTCTTGGCAACCCCAATACAAAATCTATGTTGATTGCATCCCACGGCCTTCCTGGTATGGGCAATGGTTGATAAAACCCCGCATTCTGTCTCCTTCCCTTTGAATGATGGCAAATTCTACATATGTCCATGAATCTCTTGATGTCTACTCACCATCCTGGCCAAAAATATGACTCATTCAGCTTTGTGAACGTCTTGTCATGACCAAAGTGTCCTGCTAAGCCTCCACTGTGTTTCTCCTTCAACAGATTCTCCCTCATGGAGCATTTTGGAATACATAGCTTATTGCCCTTGAACAACAATCCTTCCTGGATAATGTATTCTTCCCATTGGCTCCTATCTTTGAGAACTTGATTCTCAGCTTCTTCATACGCTTCCTTAAAATCTTGATCTTCAACGTACATGTTCCTGAGATCAAAACCCAACGTTTTGACTCTGAACGCCTGCAACAGCAAACACTTCCTGCTTAATGAATCAGCCACTTTGTTAGAAGTACCAGAAATATGTTTAATCACAAAAGTGATATTCTGCATATACTCAACCCATTTGACATGTTTCTGATTCAACTTTTCTTGTTGAGTCACAAACTACAGTGCATGATTGTCATTGTATAAGACAAATTCTTTCGGGATCAAGTACTGTCTTCATTTCTTTAATGCCTGGATAATTGCATAAAACTATTTATCATAAGTGGAGTACTTCACTTTCAACTCATTCAGCTTCTCACTGAAATATGTTATTAGCCTATCTTCTTGACTCAAGACTGCCTCGATTGCAAATCCGCTTGCATCGCATTTTACCTGAAATGTTTTTCAGAAATCCGGCAACACCAAAACTGGTTGTTCTATGATATTCCTCTTTAACGGATTAAAAATATTCTCAGCCTCTTCAGTCCAGTGAAAAGACTTGTGTATTTTCTTCACTGTATCCATCATCACTGCACTGATTCCACTGAAATTCCTAATGAAATTTCGGTAGAAACTAGCTAATCCATGAAAACTTCTCACCTCGAAAATATTCTTCAGTGATGGCCAATTCTTGATCACCTCCACCTTATCTGGATCCATCCTCAACTCATTTGAAAAAATAACAAATCCCAAGTAAATGAGCTTTGTCTTCATTAAAGAGGATTTCTTCATGTTTATCAACAACTTCTCCTGCTGTAGTCTCTGCATCACTGTAGCCAAATGCTTCAGATGCTCGGCCACTATTTTACTATAAACCAGTATGTCATCCAAATACAAAATGACAGATTTCCTGATGAACTCCTTTAGGACTTCGTTCATCAACCTCATGAAGGTACTTGGCACATTTTCTAAGCCAAATGACATAACAAGCCATTCATACAATCATTCATTTGTTTTGAATGTTGTCTTCCATTCGTCACCCTCTCTCATGCGAATCTGGTGATATCCACTTTTCAAATTGATCTTTGAAAAGTATTTTTCTCCACTTAAGCAATCCATCAGATCATCCATCCTTGGCAATGGAAATCTGTACCTGATGGTTATCTTATTAATCACCCTCGAGTCAGTACACATCCTCCAGCCTCTATCTTTCTTTGGACTGAGTACTGTTGGAACAACACATGGACTCAAGCTTTCCCTAACCAAAACTTTGTCCAACAAATCCTGGACTTTCCTTTTAACCTCTTCATTTTCTTGCAGCGTCAATCTGTACATGGCTTTATTTGGAAAACTCGCTCCTGGTATGAGATCAATATGATGACTCACACTCTTGATTGGCGGAAACGAACAAGATAATTCATCCACTACTATGTCAGCGAACTCTTCCAGCAGTTCCTGAACTTATTTTGGTAAATTATCCACTCTTGTGCTAGTCAGAACAATTCTAGGCTTTCTGACCACAATGAACTGTGGATCCTCCTTCTTCTTGACCTCTGTAAGAAGTTCCTTCCCACTCATGAGAAGTACTGTGTTGCTTGCTTCCGATGTCACCTCCTTATCCTTAATTGGAAGCAACATGTGTGTTCTCCCATTCTTCTCCAGGGTATATGTGTTCATTCTCCCATCATAAATCACATTCCTGTCATATTTCCATGGTCTACCCAACAATAAATGAAAAACATCCATAGGAATGACATCACACAATATCTTATCATTATATCCTCCTATCTTGAATTCAACTAAACATTGTTTAGTGACAGTTACCTAATGTCCTTTTTGTAGCCACAAAATTCTATATGGGCTTGGATGATCGATCATCTCCAGCTCTAGCTTCTCTACCATCTCTGTAAAAATGAGATTATCCGTGCTACCACTATCTACAATGACCTTGCATACCCTATCCTTGGTCTTGCAAGAAGTCCTAAAAAGTCTAGTCCTTTGGACTGAACTCTCCACCTCCTTCTCTAGTGTCAAAAGAGATTTTCTCATCATCAATGATCTTCCACCTTCAACGTCTTCTGCCTCAACATCCTGCCTCTGTGCTTCAGTGATGTGAGCTTCTCCAATCTCTTTCTTTTTATCTGGACACTCGTAAGACTTGTGCCCATTCTTCCCACATGTGAAGCATGTGATTACTCCACCTCTTCCTCTTCCTCTACCTCTAGTACGAGGAAAAGTGTTGTTATCAACATAATCTCCTCTCTGCTCAGTATGTTGTCCTCTCTATTCAACATATTTCCCCCACTGTGAAGTTCCACCTCTCTCAGTTTAAGTCTGAGGTTTCTTCTAGTCTTCCTTGGGCTTTTGGTATTTATCTTGGGCAACTGATTTGCCTTTGGGATAACTTCTGCCTCGGCCTCTCTGACTCTGCTTTCGGCTCAACTTCTCTTCTGCTTTCAGAGCCATTTGATAAGCATCTTCCACCATTCGGATGGTTACCATGCTCATATCATCCTGGATATCATATCTCAGGCCATTCATATATCTGGCAACTTTTTCATCATAACTCTCCCAATGACCTTCTCTGATGTTCAGATTATATAATTCCTCAGTGTATTCTTTCACTGTCATCGGCTTCTGTCTCGGATTCTACATCCTCCTGAACAAAGTAATTTGATAGTCCCTAGGGATGAATTTCGCCTTCATCTTCGTGATCATTCTATCCCAGATTTTGATCTTCTGCTTGCCCTTCCAACATCTGTCAGCTTGTAGTTCATCCCACCACAATGTAGCATGTCCTTTCAATATAGTGACAACATGCTTGGCCTTCTTTTCCTTTTCGACATCTTCATAGTCAAAGTAGCTGTCTAGAGCTATAATCCAGTCTAGAAGCTCTTCTGCATCCAAGTTTCCCTCATAAACTAGAATGTCCATCTTCACTCTTGCACCCATCCTTGCAATAGATCTAATCAAATACTCGTTTGATGCATCTTCAGTTGAAACTTCCTCTTCATGTTTAGCCTCATTCTCACTTTCGGAATCACTAAGATCCCCAGCATTGACTGTACACCTTTGCGTTGTCTCCATGTCTTCGATTTTGGATCGCAGATCATGCATCTTTCTCTCCATGACCGGATCTGTCATTTTCCTGCCTCTCCTCTATGGCATTTCCCTATCCTATGGATCAGGTGATTGTCTATCTCTTCTCCTCGGCGGCATGACAAATCCTCTTTCTTATCTGCTATAGAAAGCAAAGAATCTTTCTGTGCTCTGATACCACTTGGTGCAGACGCCCTTCCTCACAACCCGCAGGTCAAAGTCCATGTTAGCTCACAGGATATTTCCTTTACCATGGACTGAAGAACTCCAAACGGTTCTTCTATTTACCTATCGAGAAATCTACGCCCACAACAACTCTCACGCGATCCCCTAATTCCACTTGAGAGATCGGACTTTGCTACTTTGCGAGTCTAGTGGTCGAGCGTTGGTTTCATGAATCCCCGAAACCGAACAACAGTCAATGCTGACCATTCCTTTACCTTTTGGGACTTTCTCTATTATGAATTCGGTGCTTGCGATGTCAAGGAACTTGCTTTCCTGACAACCGAATCCCGATTAGCCGAAACTCCGATACACGCTCGTGAATTTGACTATTCAACGCCCTGTCACATCTGTCGAAATTTCAGACTTCGCGGTGTTACGAATCTTGATGCAATTGTTTTGAGACTTCTCACCACGAAAACCTGAAATGGCATGACACCTGTCCACTCACCGACTCCTGTGGCCGCACACTATTCTCTTAGTCATCGGGATATCGCGTTTCGCAATTTCGTGATTCCCGTTGCAATGTCCACGGGATTTCCACCCACGAAACTCCGATATGGAATTGCACGTGTAGATCCTACGGCCCTTATGGCTCGGATCAACGGTCTTGGCCCTCCCGGGATTTAAGCTTTCAGGAATACCTGTAGTATCTCCCCTTCTCCTCCGCGAGATCTAACGGCTCACGGAAATTCACATCACTCTCCTCAGAGAGTTCTGACTGTCCATTCTTTCCTCGACGATTCCTGCGAATGACCAAGTGTTCCTCCATAGAACTCATCCACTTGCACGCAAACTTACGACACCTACCAAATTCTCCCAGTCGCGACTTCCCTGCGTTGTTCTTCAACAATTTCAGAGGCCTTATCCTTTCTGTGATTTCTCCAACTCTTAACCTTTCAAAAGATCCCTGCACGCACTCCTTGTGGTAGATTTTCAAACACTTCAGGTGCTTGAATCCTTTTGACTCTACGCACACCTGCAGCAGCAGTCTTTCAAAAATCTTCACTCAGGTTCACAACCCTAAGACTTTTACTCAAGCTGCGCACTCCTTGCACGGATCCTGTGCCCACCTGCACTTTTGTGTGAATGAGAACAAAGGCTACCTATTTGAACCCTTTGTCAACGCACTCCTTGCAAACACTTCAACTGCACTCCTTGCAGGAACTCTGGCTTAGATATAGAAACAATTGAAACTCATTCCCATTTCCTCTCAGATTCCAAACTCAAAACATGAAATCATATACACAACATGTAAAGCAAATGTATAAAAGGAAGCAAACCTTCATGAGCATATCATTCATCATCAATACACAAAGAACAAAAACGAAACCCATGAATTTGAATTAAACTCTTTCTATTAATCCAAATATATGTACATGGGTGTTCTTACACATCTCTCTGCATGCTCTTTCTCCTCCAAACAATGTTTCTTCATCTAATGATACAATACACAATGAGGGTGTCTATATCCCATTTCCCTCTTGCACTCTACAACTGTCTAATCTAGAATTAAATTCTATCTACCTGCATTAACTAATTTAAATGCCTCCTATATACTAAGGACGAGAGCGAATGGCTCAAGGTCCACTTACATTATACAAGTGCACCTCTTCTTAATGGCTTCATTTAAGATTGTGCATCAACTTCAAAGAAATTTCAAAAATTTGCGTTGGCGCCTGTCCAGCTGTCTTTCATCTTTTGCGCTGGCTCACTTGATGTTGGTGATTCTCCTACATATCACTTGGTGCCGACACCCTTCCTCACAACCCACAGGTCAAAATTCCACATCAGATCATAGGATCTTTCCTTTACCATGGCTCGAAGAACTCCAAACGGTTCTTCTGTTTCCCTATTGGGAAATCTGCGCCTACAACAACTCTCGCACGATCCCCTATTTCCACTCGGGAGATCGGACTTTGCTACTTTGCGAGTCTAGTAGTCGAGCGTTGGTTTCACAAATCCCTGAAACCCAACAACAGTCAACGCTGACCCTTCCTTTACCTTTCGGGACTTTCTCTATCGTGAATTCGGTGCTCGCGATGTCAAGGAACTTTCTTTCCCAACTCCTGAATCCCAATTAGCCAAAACTCCGATACACACTCGCAAGTTTGACTATTCAACGCCCCATCACATTTGTCGAAATTTCAGACTTCGGGGTGTCGCGAATCCTATTGCAATTGTTTCGTGACTTCTGGCCATGAAAACCCGATATGGTGTGCCACCTGTCCACTCGCCGACTCCTGTGGCCCCACACTATTCTCTTAGTCGTCAAGATATCACATTTCACAATTTCATGATTCTCGTTGCAATGTCCATGGGATTTCCACCCACGTAACTCTGATATGGGATTCCACATGTAGATCCTACGACTCTTATGGCTCGGATCAATGGTCCTAGCCCTTCTGGGATTTTAACCTCTCAGGAATACCTGCACTATCTCCCCTTCTCCTCCACGAGATCTAACGGCTCACAGAAATTCACATCTCTCTCCTCAAAGAGTTCTGACCATCCATTCTTTCCTCGACGATTCCTGTGAATGACCAAGTGTTCCTCCACAGAACTCATCCACTTTCATGCAAACTTATGACGCCTTCCAAAATCTCCCAGTCATGACTTTCCTGCGTTGTTCTTCAACAATTTCGAAGGCCTTATCCTTCCTGAGATTTCTCCAACTCCGAACCTTTCAAAAGATCCCTACATGCACTCCTTGCGGCAGATTTTCAAACACTTTAGGTGCTTGAATCCTTTTGACTCTGCACACACCTGCAGCAGTAGTCCTTAAAAACTCTTCACTTAGGTTCACAACCCTGATACTTTTACTCGGCCTGCGCACTCCTTACACGACTCCTGTGCCCACCTGCACTTTTCTGTGAATGAGAACAAAGGCTACCTATCTGAACCCTTTGTCAACGCACTCCTTGTGGACACTTCAACTGCACTCCTTGCAGGAACTCTGGCTCAGATAGAGAAACAATTGAAACTCATTCCCACTTCCTCTCAGATTACAAACTCAAAACATGAAATCATATACACAATGTGTAAAGCAAATGTATAACAGGAAGAAAAATTTCATGAGCATATCATTCAACATCAATACACAGAGAACAAACATGAAACCCATGAATTTGAATCAAACTCTTTCTATTAATCCAAATATCTATACATGGGTGTTCTTACACAGCTCTCTGCATGCTCTTGCTTGTCCAAACAATGCTGCTTCATCTAATGATACAATACACAATGAGGGTGTCTATATCCTATTTCCCTCTTGCGCTCTACAACTGTCTAATCTAGAATTAAATTCTATCTACCTGCATTAACTACTTTAAATGCCTCCTATCTACTAAGGATGAGAGCGAATGGCTCAAGGTCTGTTTACATTATACAAGTGCGCCTCTTCTTAATGGCTTCATTTAATATTGCGCATCAAATTCAAAGAAATTTCAAAAATTTGCACTAGTGCCTGTCTAGCTGTCTTTCGGCTTCCGCGCCGGCTCACTTGATGTTGGTGATGCTCCTGCATCAGAACGTCTCAAGGAATTTATAGGTGAATAACCAGTGCTAGCCAGCCTAGATTATATGAAAGAATTCTTGATTTTCTCATTTGCTTCCGAACACACTATTGCGACTGTGATCTTACAAAAGAATGATGAAGATTTTGAGCAGCCAATATCATTCTTTAGTAAAAGTCTCAGAGATGTTGAACTAAGATATGATATACTAGAAAAGAAAGCATATGCAATGGTGAAATCTCTCAAATCTTTCATAACTTATGTGATCCATTTTAAGGTAATCACCTATGTACCAACTAGCGTTGTCAAGGACATATTAATTCAGCCATATAGTGATGGAAAAAGAGGCATATGGTTAGCCAATATTCAAGAATTTTACCTAGAAGTAAATCCGACCAAACTAGTCAAAGGTCAGGGTTTAGCTAAACTACTAGCTGAATCAAATTTTCAAGCACATGGCATAAATCATTTACAATCCTATGAAGAGATTCTAGATATCGAAGAGTTCGATGACCAGATACCTATGACTCAAATCCAAGGGAAATTATCTTCTTCAGCTTGGTATAATGACATAGTTTCCTACCTTCTCACTCTGTATTGCCCGAGTGGTATGACTCCTTCCAAATCTAGAATGTTGAATTTGCATGCAGTAAAATATTGTATCATGGATAGTCAACTATATTGGAAGGATCCTATGGGTTTCTTACTAATATGTCTAGTAGAATCCAAAACAGAGAAGGTAATAAATGAATTCCATGAAGGAGTGTGTGGAGGGCATCATGCATGCAGAGAAATGACATATAAAATCCTACGAGTTGGATATTTTTGGCCGAAACTATTTACCGATGTGAATGCTAAAGTAAGAGCATGTAACCCCTGTCAACTATTTTGAGGCAAGCAAAATATTGTTGCACTACATTTGGTCCCAGTCAAAAGAGAAGCTCCATTTCAACAATGTGGTCTAGATTTCATCGGTGAAATACATACACATTCAAGTGCACAACATAAGTGAATTTTGATCGCTACTGACTATTTCAAAAAATGGGTAGAGGATATTCTGACGTGGAATGCAACAGATACAATGATGATTTATTTCTTGGAATAAAACATCTTGTCGAGGTTTGGTTGTCCTCGGAAGATAGTTACTGATAATGCCTAATATTTCAAGTCCATGGCTTTGATATGTTTCTGTCAGAAGTACAACATCGTATTAGGGCATTCCACAACCTATTATCCTTAGGGAAATGGGCTAGTCAAATCCTCAAACAAGAGTCTAATCATCGTAATAAAAAAAGTGTTGACTGAAAATAAGAAAGCCTGGCATGTACATTTGAAATATGCTATGTGGGCTAATCGGATAGGCACTAAGAGATCAATCATAATGTCCCCTTTTCAAATGGTATATGGTACCAATGTTTTTCTCCCCATCAATATTGCTCTGCCTATAATGAAACTATGGAAAGATGCCAAGGAAGAGCCAAATCACATCACTAGGATAACAAATCAATTGATTGAAGTCCAGCAAAATAGGGCTGAAGTAAATGAGAAGCTCCAGAAATATCAAGATAACATGAAAGCCCTGTTTGACCAAAAAGCTAAATATAGGGAATTCCTGCCCAATGAACTGGTTTTAACATGGGATTCTAGGAAGGAAGACTCAGTAAAACATGAAAAATTTGACCATATCTGGTGTGGACCCTTCAAGATCACAACTTCTTAAGGGAAGAATTCATTTCTGTTGGAAAATCTGGATGGAAAAATCCTAAACTCCCCTATCAACAGACCTTACCTGAAACATTTTATGCAATAAACGGTTTCCAAACTCTCACTGTATATACCAATTTTAATTCTTTACTTTGATTCATGATTTTTCATTTTTTTGGTAAGTTGCTACTTTCACTATAAATATAGACACGTTTGTTCTTTTCAAAAAGGAAAATAAAAAAACAGGTAATAGTTACTATTTCTTTTGAGAAGTATTTGACAGCTCTCATGTTTATTTTTATTGCATCATACTGACCAATATTCGAAATATCAGAATTTTTTTTCAGAATAGTGATATGCTCCCAAAACAGGTGATAAATAAATAGTCGGCTTAGTTGAAAATATGAAGAAATTTGCAGGTATGAGCTTCTAAAACCTGTTGAACCAAGTTGAAGTTTTCAGGGGGATTTAGCTAAATCTGAAAGAAGTATCATTCATAGAAATATTTTCACCTAACTAACAATAAGAGGAATATGAGAATTATAGACTAATCTTAAAATTTTCCTCTGATGTTTAATAAATAAAATAAATAATTTCAATTAAATGAAATTTAAATAAAAATGAAATGCAAATAAAAGATCTTAAAGAAATATGAGAATCACTGAAAACCTTATCAAAGATTGAACCTATTCGCAATAGATCTTTTGAACTCTTACTTTTATAGTCTTCCCATCTTAAATCTTTTGTTCCCTTTGGTTCTCATCTTCTCCCTTGGTCTCCATAGAGAGAAGATTTCTCCTTAACTCTAAAAACTCAAAAACATGTCTCAAAGTAATGTTCGGCGAATATTTATACGCAACTCTCTATTTAACTAGAAGAAAGTATGTCTAGGTTAATCTTGACTACTTTAGCCTTTCTAGTAGATTCAAACTGATCGTTTTCACTCAAGGAAATCCCCAGAAAAGTAAAAATCCCCTGTGAAAAAATTCCTTGTAGGCAAAGGTGTCTTGAAGGACGGAAGGAAATTAACCTAGAGTAATCAAAGTGAGTTAAAAAACCTCTATTGCTAATTTATAAGCAGATATCATCCCTGTTATGTGACATACAAATTGATTCCCCCAACTTCATGCTTAAATATATATATATAAGACAAATGGTGAAAGGAAATTCATCTAAATGATTGCCCCCATCTAGTTCAAAAAATAGATGATGAAAGGAAATTCATTAAATGATTTCCCTCATCTCAAGCATTTAAATGCAAGATTACAAAATGAAGTGGTGAAAGGAAATTCAATTTGGGAATTAGATAACTTCACCGGGGTATTGAATAGGCTCGCTGGTAGTGAAGCAATGTCTATGATATCTGCAAGGCTGTTATACATGCATTATAATGTACTCTGGTAGTTAGTCTTCTTTTCGACAAGATTTACATTTTAATCCAACTAAGGACTCCCCAAATTTTATAATTAAAATCACTTTTCCTTGACACAAATAAGATCAAATAGAGTCTGATAGATAGGTTAAGGTTGTTTTGATTATCTTGAGAAAATCTGAATACAGTTTCAGGGAAGAGAAATTTTAAATAGCCTAACCAAAAGTCATGATTTGATGTGTTTTGAAGGTTTTCTAATTTATATGTGAAACCCTTTTCTCAGTGAAATCCTTTTCTGACAAAGTTCCACAAAATGCAATAATGACACCATTTACCCAATAAAGGCACTTGGTCTACTATTCTTCGCGACTCATAGGGAGACGCGATCCCTATATGGAGCCTATGTTGGAACATATATATTTTTCTAAAATTTAGACTTAGATAAGTTTCATTTTGGTTTAAATAAGGAAAAACACACACTTGAATATCACCGTTGATGAAGTCTTTCGTTGAATCCAACGATCTCAAATACTTAAAAGTTATGGAACCGCCCACTCGTTAAAATGTCAAATCACTAAAGACTACCTTCGAAATGTCGAGTTTCGAGGTTTCGCGATACTAACAGTCCAACATGTAAGAAATACAAAGTCCCTATATACGAAGTCATAAAAATATCTTAAGTTAAGCGGGGTTAATTAAATGATTAAAAAATATTAACGATATTTAAAACTTATCACAATTTCACGTTTCGGGGATCCTGCCTTGAACGACAACCAAAGTCCCAAAACCCAAAATCGCAAAACCATTGAAGTTAAACACGATTATTTAAAATGTTAAAAGTGATTAATATTAATTAATCAACCGTGATCTCATGATTCAAATAACATAGATCGAACCAATATAGAATATCCCAAGACCCGAAACCCTAAAATCTTTGAGGTTAATCATGATTAATTAAACAGATTAAATGAAATTAAACTAAATTAATCACGTTGCGATTTTTCATTCCATAAGTTACAACTCAAAATGTTATAAGATCTCCCAAGAGCCGAAATATTGAAATTTACTTAATGATAACTATGATTAACCAATGCTTTAACTAAGATTATCTCTTAATTAATACATCGCTTAATGATTACTCAGATAGATTCAAATTTCGTATGTGCTTTCCCTGAGCATGAATCACCAAAAATAAATGACATTAATAATACCTTTACGACAATAATTCTAGATAATATTTTGAGCCATCGCTCGAATCTGATTCATTAAAGAAAGTAAATACTCTTTCAATGAAGGTATTGGTTGATCGATGCATTTAAAGGAAAAGGAATGTGAATTTAAATTTCATTATGTGTTTTATTGAGCTGTAAGTTTTTCCAGCTGAAGGATTTTATGCCTTTCCTGTGGCAGATAACAGAGTTCAAAGGCTTGATACCATGGCTCCACAGAAATCACCTAAAGCGACTGGTGAAAGTTCAAGCCAGAATGAAGATGTTCTCTCTGACACCTCACCTGGGAGCATAGACACTGTCAAATCCTGGATACAAGTATTCAACATCTTACAATATGAATTGGTAAATTGTCTAGATGATTCAAGTGACAATGAGAAAGAGGACATGTCTACCAAATACAAAATTGTTGCTCAGTCAGAGCTACATAAGATAGCGACAAGGCCTAAGCTTTTTCCCTACAATGATATGATCGGTTGGGCACTAGACCACGTAGATATCCCAACCAAAACTATTTTTAATTTGCAAAAGGCCATAGTTGTGTTTTTCAGGCCGGAGCATATACAAGTGATGTACAAATTGTCTCTGGTATCCAATTTCGCTTATAATGCAAATTTCCTAGTAAATTTAAACAATAAGGAATGCAACCAATATGAAAAAAACCTTCCCGATTTAATTAAAGACTAGTATTCTCACCCCGATAAGTTCAGAGCGGACTCCCATGGTATATACCCAGTTTCCGCACTAGAACCCCACATAATATACATAGAAATGATGACGTTGATACTGAGAGGGGGATAAATCAGTATCAAGTACATTTTAAAACATTTTTCAACTTATACTTATAGCATTCAACTATATCCAATCAGCAATGAACAATAGTATAAGAGTTACAACAATACACCACAATACACCATGCACAATATATGAGAAATAATCAATAGTTATTGTTCAAGGGAAGTAATGACTTCCAAAGATAGCTACATCTTCCAAATCTAAAGGGAGGGATAAACCTCCAAGAGGAAGATACAATCCTCCAATATCAAGAGAGATTTGAACTCTCCATCCTTTCCCCTTACTTCCACCCAAGAATATATGGGAGATAATAAAACTTTACATTAAATCATCACCATCAACCAATCATCACATAAAACCTGATAATGCTTCCTGAAACTTCTTCAATTTTTGCAATTCTTCAATTCTTGGAGTACTTGGATCTTGTAGATAATATTACTCAATGTATTCTCTGAAACTCCTCCAATTTTCACTCCTTGAATCCTCCCCAAAAAGAGGTTATAGAAAGAATGGTAGACTTTATTCAATTCTGGTATATTCAGGAGAGTAAACTTGCACAAAATGCCTCGCACTCAATAATTAACATCCGATTCTGAAACTCACACACAAGAAACTAAAGTCCGTACTATTTCCAATGAAATTTGTCCCACTTCATTTGGATTCTCGATGAAGAAGGTATGACTGCTTTACTCGGAACACTTGTTTATTGACTAGCTTCACGACTGGTCGCAAACCCTATCTTCCATAGAGTGTATCTCCATAATTATAGTGAATAAAGAGATAAACATTTTACCAGAGGTACCTTGATATGTCTTCTCAATACCATAGCAATTTCACCATATGAGTCGTTCTAGAAAAATAGTTATAGCAAAAATGGTAATATGACCTGAAAATAACATACCTTAGAACACATCACCAAAAGACTTCATCCTCCCTTGAAATCTAGCCTTATTTTCATCTTATTTCCTTTGAAATTTGACTTGTATCAAATGAATGTATAATGATGTTTATTTATACCATTTATGTCACTTCCTTTTAACATTAGGGTTGACTTGACACTTTCTTATTTTGTAATTCTTTTCTTTAATTATCTTCAGGGCCTACATGTACTTCCTTCTTCAATTCACTTTGTCATCTTCAAAAATTCATTTCTCCTCAACCTTAGGATCCACGTGACATGCCACATACCACTGGAAATAACATGATGTATACTATCCATCCATGGGTGTTGTATCTGCATGTGCATTTTCCTTCATGTTCAAATACCTTCATCAATCTTGCAGTCCAAAACCCATGACTAGGGTTGACATCAATGACAACCAACCTTCCACAATCTCCCCCTTTGTCATTGATGGAAACACTCATGTTTCCCTTATCATCATGATCCCAATTTCGCTCCCCCTTTGACATCAATGGCAAAGGGTATGGCTTCTCCCCCCAAGTTTAATGGAAAAAGGTAACCTTCTTCTTTGGGGTGCTCCCCCTAAACATGTGGCACTCAATAATACTTCATCCTTATTTTTGGTCTTTGGGACTTTTTCTTCCTTGGAATCCTTTTGTGTGGCTTCTGTCTTCTCTCTCTTCTTCATGTATAGGATGTATATGTTGTTCAATCTTCTTGTTGCAGTTGCAACCAATCTTCCTGAGTTATTTTCTCAGATTTTACATTTTCGGGAGTCAAACATAAGAGTGTATCCTTGATCACATATTTTGTTGACACTGAGGAGATTATGCTTCAAATATTAAACCAATGGGACTTTTCCTACTTTTACATTTTCACTTCCAAGCTTTAAAACTCCTTTTGCAAGTATTTTGGTAGATGAGTCATCTCCAAATGCAACATTTCCACCCTTTTTCTTCAAGCTTACAAATTTTCTTTGATCTCCGGTCATATGAGATGAGAACCCACTGTCTATGAACCATTCATCTTCTTCTTTGCATTCTTTAGCGACTAATGCTATTCAAAAAATTTCATTGTGTGAAATTTCTTTCCTTTTCCATGCTGTAGTTGGTATGCATACATTTGGCATATTATTATCTTCCTTCATCTCTCTGCAATCTCGTGATTTGTGACCAATATTATTTCACTTGTAACATACAATATTTTGATCCATTAATGGGTCAAATGGATTATAATTTATGTTGAAAGGTCCACAAACATTTTCATATCTACTATTTTCACCATTCATGTAGCTTGCATAGTTATTCCTTTCATTGATTATACAATTGATTTCCTTGTGTCCAAAATTTCCACAAGTATAACAATGTCCAAGAAAGAAATTTTGATACCTAGGCGTAAGTGATCTTCTTTGTGGTGTGGTCCATCTAGGTTCATGATCTATTCTTCTATAGTTTCCTTCATAATGATTGCTTTCATGTTAAGCCCTAATATTGGCTCATTACCACTTAATTGGGGCATATTAGATTAGTAATG
>ML825797.1:28839-39873 GCA_009831015.1 Picea engelmannii | reverse complement strand
TTATCTTCTTCATCACTCTCATCTGAGGATATGTCATCATCCTTGGAGTAGAAGCTCTTTTTATTGTTGAGACTTCTCTTTTTATAGTAACAGTTTTCAACAATATGTCCTATTCTACCACAATTAAAGCATTTGAGAGGAGAATTACCTTTGTATCTTCCACTTCGTTTCTGGAACCTTCTTACAAAATTTGCTATTTCTTCATCAAGGTCATTATCCTTGTCTTTTTTCTTCTTTATGGATTTAAAGGATGCTTCATTGTTTTTCTGGTCACTTTCTGTACCTATTCTCATTTCATATGCCATAAGAGTCCCATGTAATTCATCCATTGTCATTTTGGTCAAGTCCCTAGTTTCTTCAATGGCGGAGACCTTAGCATCATACTTCAAGAGAAGTGATCTCAAAACTTTTTGTACAACCAACAATTCATCGATCTCTTCACCTAATATTCTGATAGCATTAACAACTTCATCAACTCTAAGAAGATAGGTTGCAATATCTTCCTTTTCATTCATCTTCAAATTTTCAAATTCTACTCTATGTTGTTGAAGCTTGACTGTCACACACCCACTATGGTAACTAGGAATCTTCACCCTTTTTTATTTTTATTTTTATTTCTTTTCTTCCTTCATTATCGAGGAACAGAATCCCCGAGTTTCTATGGGCCTAGTGCAAAACCTACCTTCCGTTATCCTTCCCCATGTGATCATTGGCTATGACCACTGGCCTTACTAGAAAGGCAGTTTCGGATTTCGCGATTCAAGGAGTCACGATGCAAGCATTCCCCTATTCTCTGTCTTTCGAAGTGCCAAAACCCAAAAAGAAGGGTCTAACCGATCATTGAATTGATCAATGGCACGAATTATATCCCAACACTCTACCTTTTGGGGTTTCACATACCAGAAGATGAGGGGTTCATACCCTTCAGTTCCTGGGTGCTGAAATGCTAAAACCCATATATCTACTAAGCTCATTTTGGGGTTTTGACAGTCGGTGTTTTGTGATATGCGAAGACAAGAGGTATCACACTTGAGTTCCCAGGAGCCAAAACTCTGAAGCCTATTCACTCTTCTCATCTCATTTCGGGGTTTCAAAAATCGGGATTTCGCAATATGCGAAGACAGGAGGTCTCGCACTTGAGTTCCCAGGAGCCGAAACTCCGAATCCTATCCACTCTGCTCAGCTCATTTTGGGGTTTTGCAAATCGAGATTTTTCAATATGCAAAGACGGGAGGTCTCGCACTTGAGTTCCCAAGAGCCAAAACTCTGAAGCCTATCCACTCTGCTCAGCTCATTTCAGGGTTTCGCAAATCGGGATTTCGTGATATGAGAAGACAGGAGGTCTCGCACTTGAGTTCCCAGGAGCCGAAACTCTGAAGCCTATCCACTCTTCTCAGCTCATTTCGAGGTTTCGCAAATCAGGATTTCACGATATGCGAAGATAGGAGGTATTGCACTTGAGTTCCTAGGAGCCAAAACTCCAAAGCCTATCCACTTTGCTCAGCTCATTTCAGGGTTTTGAAAATCAAGATTTTGTGATATGCAAAGACAGGAGGTCTCACACTTGAGTTCCCAAGAGCTGAAACTCCAAAGCCTATCCACTCTACTCAGCTCATTTCATGGTTTTTCAAATCAGGATTTCAAGATATGCGAAGATAGGAGGTCTCGTACTTGAGTTCCCAGGAGCCGAAACTCTGAAATGCCGAAACCTGAGGGAACCATTCTCTCGGGTACAAGGCTTCTAAACTTAGACTACGAAATCCTTCAACGGGTTCTTGGGTAAATATCCCAAGGCTGGGTGAATTGACTAAAAGGCCTTCTTAATTTACTGAGCTATGAACTCTGTGATAGGGGTGAGGTAAGCTCGTATGGTCTCTAAAATGGTACTCCTTTAAAGGAACTCACGTCGACTCTGGAAGGTGAGGTAACTTCCCAGGAGGAGGTGCCTTCGGGAAATCAAACCAGGGCATAGCATGAGTCAAATACATCGGACAAACCTCAAGGGAATAGGCTCATGATCTGAGATTATTCATTCTCTACATAAATCGAGTATGGTCATATATGTATAAGCATGCATCCATTATTTTTGGTCAAAACACTAGGAAAACCCTGATATACAGAAATCATTTATGAGTGTACAAACATGAGCATCCGTCCATTATATTCAATTCAAGACATGAGATATAAACAGTTATCATAAAAACACCAGGTGTGACGTGACTGCTAAGAGGAGTTCTCATTTCCACCCAACCGTAGGCTTGGTGATTCTAATCGAATTTACCACTATCCACCCCCAAGAGGGACCACGATGCTTTGAGACTCAGTCTCCTACTTCCCACTCATCGGAAGTAGAGGACAAAGGTTACTCTCCTTCTCCTTTGCTCATGAATCACTGTATTTTTCCAGAGTTCTTTTGGTTCACCTTTCGCGATTCTTGTCGCATGTGCTCCCCTCCATCCCCCCCCCCCCTTCCACACTTCTTTCCTTGCCTTTTTCCTGCGAGGTTGCGTGTGGCATGGATTTCCCTATCCGATGGTCAGGTCTGAGAGATTCTATGGATGGATGGTTTTCCCCCATCCCCTCATTTACTCTTGAGGATCCTCCCCACCTACCATCTAAGTGGGTAATTCATTCAGGGGTTTGAAAGCGAGCTTTGGTTTCCGAGCATGTACAAACCAGTACGATTTCGGTTCGATGGAAGTTAACTTAGCCATTCCTAGCCCCTTTCACCACCTCTCATCAGCCATCATGGTATCTTTTAGCACATCCCCCTCCCAACAATCACGTGACACATATTCATGATATAATTTTCATTCATCAACATTTTATACAAAGGTCTGTCAAATCCAACATTTACATCTTTGAGTTTTCCATAGTTTTTGGCAAATATAGTTATTTTTACAGACTGGGGGAAACAGGGTGTTACAAATCCCTACCCCTTAAAGGAACAATGTCCCTAATGTTCTATCTATCAACATGACATGTATGTACAGAAGTAAAAAAAATTGGATATGTCTATTTCATGGCATCTTCCATTTCCCATGTAGCCTCATCTGGGCCAAAATGTTTCCAGTGCACCTTGACCTGTGCAATGGTTTGGTTCCTAAGTAGGGTTTCCTTTCTATCCAGTATGAATTGAGGTTCAGGTAGGAATTCTCCCCCTGGTTCCTCCTGGATCACAGACTAGTCAATTATATGATTAGAATCATGTACATATTTCTTCAATAATGAAACATGGAAAACAATATGTGCTTTTACTGTGGGAGGAAGTGCTAGCCTATAGGTTACAGGTCCCACTCTATCTAGAACTTCAAAGGGTCCACAATAACAAGGTGCCAACTTGTCACAATCTCCCATCTTTAGGGAACTCTTCCTGGGTCTAACTCTAAGAAATACGTGGTCTCCCACCCTGAACTCTCTTGGAGTTCTCTTTCTGTCAATGTAACTTTTTTGTCAGTTCTGAGCGACCTTTAAATTTTGTTTTATCTGAGTCACTTGTTGTTCCATTTCTTTCAGCATGTCGAGTAGTAACTTTGTTTATGGGGTTACTCCAACTGACTGGAGTGTTGCATGGCCTACCATAGAGGACTTCGAAAGGACTCATCTTCAGGGATGCTTGGTAGCCATTGTTGTAGGCGAATTCCACCAGTGACAGGTAGTCTTCCCACTTTTTGGGTTGATGCATTACATGCATCCTTAGCATGTCTTCTAATATTTGGTTCACTCTTTCTGTCTGTCCATCGGTTTGAGGATGATAGGCTGTGCTAAACAACAATTTGGTCTCTAGATCCCCCATCAGGGATTTCCAAAAGTTGGAAGTAAATTTCATGTCTTTGTCAGACACAATCTCTTTAGGCATACCAGGTAGTCTAAATATCTCCCTCATGAATACGTGGGTGATGTCTATCTCCTTGCAAGTCAAATTGATGGGGATAAAATGAGCATACTTTTTCAATTTATCCACCACTACAATGATGGCATCATTCTGTTTGGTCAAGGTTGGTAATCCGATGATGAAATCCATGGAGATGGTTTCCCATTTCCATTCTGGGATTGGTAGGGGTTATAATAACCCTGCTGGGTGTCGGTGTTCTGCTTTAACCTCTTGGCACTCTATGCATTTGGCTAAGTATTCAGCTATGTCTTTCTTCAATCCCGACCAATAGAATTGTTTCCTGGTGGCCCTGATCATCTTCTTGTATCCTGGATGACCAATATAGGGTCTTTTATGTAGTTCATCTATTATGAACCTCTTCAATTCATCACAATATGGAATATACAATCTGTTCCTATAAGTTAGCATACCTCCATCTATCATCTGGTATCCTTCACACTTTATCCCCGTGGGTTCTTGCTCCAGATAAGAGGTCATGGTCTAGAAGAATATGTTTATTTCTTGTGAATTCCTGACTCTTTCCTTGACATTCGTCTCGCATGTGCTCACCGATGCCAAGTGAATTGTTTTCATACTTTGGCTAAGGGCATTGGCCACCTTATTTTATTTTCCTTTGATATGTTTGATTTCAAATTCAAACTTGCTAAGGAGGGCCATCCACCTAGCTTGTTTAGCATTGATCTTTGGTTGGTCAAACATATATTGTAATCCATAGTGATCTGTCATAAGTATGAATTTCCTTCCTAGGAGGTAATGCCTCCACATTTTTAAGGCGTGCACTATGGCGTCGAGCTCTAGATCATGGGACACATAGTTGACTTCGTGCTCATTCAATTTTCGAGATTCATAGAAGACAACACTTTTGCCTTGCATAAGGACTCCTCTGAGCCCTTCCTTGCAAGAATCTGTGCACACGAGGAAGTCAGCTTCAGGATCAACGATCTTCAACACGGGTGTGCGGGTTAATAGATGTTTTAGGGATTGAAATATTTATTCACATTCTTGCGTCCACGTGAATTTAGCTTCCTTCTTCTAGAGAGTAGTGATTGGGAAACCAATCCTGGATAATCCTTTTATAAATCTCCTATAGTATCCTGCTAAGCCCATAAAGGACCTAATATATGAAATGTCCTTTGGGGTAGGCCATTCCATGATAGACCTAATCTTGTCAGGTTCTACTGCTACTCCTTCTTCAGATATGACATGGCCCAAGTAATGTATTTTCTTTTGGAAAAAGTCACACTTGCTAAATTTGGCATAGAGATGATGTTCTCTTAGCACTTGAAGTACAAGCCTAAGATGTTCCTCATGTTCCTCTCTATTCTTGGAATAAATTAATATATCGTCAATAAAAACCAGTACAAATTTGTCTAGGAATTTGCTGAGCACATTGTTCATCAAGCACATAAAAGTGGTAGGGGCATTGATTAATCCAAATGGCACTACCACAAACTCATAGCGACCATATCTCATCCTGAAGGAAGTTTTGTGAATGTCTTCACCCTTGATTCGAATTTGATGGTATCTAGATCTCAATTCAATCTTTGAGAATATGGAAGCACCTCCTAATTGATCGAAGAAGTCATCGATCCTGGGTAAGCGGTACTTGTTCTTTATGGTTACCTTATTGAGCTTTCTGTAATCTACACACAGACAGAGGGTACCATCTTTTCTTTTCACAAATAGGACTGGTGCTCCCCAGGGAGACACGCTGGGCTGGATATAGCCTTTGTCCATCATTTCTTTCAATTGTAATTTAAGCTCAACTAGCTCGGGTGTACTCATCCTGTAGGGTGGTCTAGACACTGGCACCACTCCTGGTGCAAGCTCTATCAAGAAGTCAATGTCCCTTCTCAGAGGTAGACCCAATATCTCTTCCAAAAATACATCTCTATATTCTCCTAGTGTGGGATGGTCCTCAAGGCTTGGTTTGTCATTTTCAATTGATTCCAATACCTATATCACATATAGTGGACATCCCTTTCTACAATATTTCCTCATTTGAAGAGCTGATATTTGTCTCACCGATACAGGTTTTTGGATCCCTTGAAGGGTTATCCTTCTTCCTCCTTCACTTACACATTCTAAGGTTTTATGGTAACAGTCCAGTTTGGCACTATATGTGTCTAGCCAGTCCATACCGATCAACAGGTCATACAACCATAGGGGTAGTATATTAAGGGTTGCTTGGGTGGGGAATTCACCCATAGTAAATTGGCAGGTTGGAATGACCTCCTCTACCTTTCTTTTGGTGTCAGTGGATAACTGTACCAACCATGGCTTGGTGTGTTTATGTGGTTGTAATTTACACTTATCAACAACATTAGGGGCTATATAACTCAAATTTGAACCAAGGTCGATTATAATAGACACTATATGGTTGTTGATCATACCTTTTATCTCCACCACTGAAGCTTGGTGGTCAGCTTGTTTATTATCCACGACTGCATAAATTTGTGGCATACTCCTGGCCACATCATTGATGGTGGTAGATTCTTGAACGTTGTAAATTCTCCGACTGTTTTGTTGTCAGTGAGGGTAGTCCCTCAGTAGATTCTCTTCTCCACAAACCTAACATTTCAAGGGTTCTTTCTTTGGTTATCAATCCTTCCTGGGGTAGATCCAAAAGGTTTATTTCCACTCTGGGAGGGGAAATCTTGTTGATGTACACTTCGAGTTGGGAAGCTCATCCTCGAGTCCTTTTTATAATTTTTAAATCTTGGAGATTTAAACCCCTTTTTCTGGAATCCCAGACTATTCTTCTGCTTCCAACCTTCATGAGGTTTCGTCTGATGCCCAAGTTGTTCATAACAATATCTTTCCTTTCGGATAGTGTCTTCTAGGTTCTTTGGCTCATCAAACTCAATCCCGTTTTGATAGTCCTTAGGTAGTCCACTGATGAACCATTGCACCTTTGCCTTTTCTTATTTTATATAGGGTACGTACCTCAACAACTCGAGGAATCTGCTGACATATTCCTCTATGATGAGTTTCCCCAGCTTGAGTTCATAGAA
The DNA here is from genome assembly GCA_009831015.1 of Picea engelmannii. NCBI lineage: Eukaryota > Viridiplantae > Streptophyta > Pinopsida > Pinales > Pinaceae > Picea > Picea engelmannii. The sequence goes on along the minus strand of ML825797.1, from coordinate 32,964 downwards.
TTATTTAGTCTTTTCATCGAAATACTTTTTCAATAGATAATTATTCTTGAAGTATCTCTCAAACCATTCCCAAGATAGGTCCTCTTCGTGAATCCCTTTTACATTCTTAAGGTCTTCAAACTAGATGGAGGCCTTTCCATTTAAGTTGAAGGTGGCAACTCGAGCCTTAAAATTTTCTGAGAAGTCATGGACTTTGAAATACTTCTTTAGTCCAAGAAGTCGGGCCTCTACTTCCTCTCCCTTATTTATTTCACCATCGAAAGCGGGTGGTTTGACCTTCCTGAATTATTCAAGATTATGGCTCTTGGAATGCTTTCGCTTCTTTTGTTTTCTTCGGGAATAAGAACTAGTCCTGTTGCTAGAAGATCCCTCCAATTCATCTGCTTCCTTTCTAGAGGAATCGTCCGACACTTTTCCGTTATCTCTGGGGTGGGATTTTCTCGAGGTGCTCTTCCCAGTGTGGCCACTTATAAGACCACGTTTATGTATCTTAGGTGGACTTTGACTTTTCTTTATCTTTTGTCGGTCCGTGTGACTGGTGTCAGGATCATGCTGCAATTGTCTTTGTATGTTGGATAAACTCTGTAGTAAGAATGCATTAATTTTTGTTTGCTTCTCTTGCTCTTTTATCATCCTCTTGTTGTCGGCCTTACAACTCTATAGTTCGACCATGAGGCTCTTCACAGTCTCAACTAGATCTGGAGGGGTCCCTACTGCCCTCCTTTCGTCAGACTCTTAATCTCTATTTTGGGAGCTATCCCCCACTTCATCGCGAGTCACCATTCTATGCGTCTGTAGTTTCCTATGCTTGATCTGCTACTCGTGTGTAAAAGAAAAAAAAAATGCCCGTTGTTAGTCAATATTTATATCCATTCATAACCAGTAAATAATTCATATTTTTCACATGCACACACATAATAAGAGTTTTCATTCTTAACTTCGACTTGTGATTAACAGGGTTAAGATAGAGGGTTACTCTTGTTAAGAGTACTTCAAACGGAGTCTTTGGGCAATCCATTCATGAGCCCAAGAAGGCCAAGTGTTGTAACCATGCTCTGATACCAATTTGTCACACACCCATTATGGCAACTAAGATTTTTTGCCCTTTTTTTTTCTTTTTTCTTTTTTTCTTCCTTCTTTATCGGGGAACAAAATACACAAGTTTCTATGGGCCTGGTGTATACCCTACCTTCCCTTATCCTTCCCCATGTGATTGTTGGCTATGACCACTGGCCTTACCAGAAAGGCACTTTCGGCTTTCACGATTCGGGGAATCACGATGCAAGAATTCCCATGTTCTCTGTCTTTCGAAGTGCTGAAACCCAAAAAGAAGGGTCTAACCGATCGTTGAACTGATGGCTCATACTATATCCTGACACTCTACCTTTTGGGGTTTCTCATACCAGAAGACGAGGGGTTCATACCCTTCGATTCCCGGGTGTCAAAACGTCGAAACCCATATATCTACTAAGCTCATTTTGGGGTTTCACAAGTCAGGGTTTCGCGATATGTGAAGACAAGAGGTCTCACACTTGAGTTCCCAGGAGCCGAAAATCCGATGATTATCCACTCTGCTCAACTCATTTTGGGGTTTCGCAATTCATGATATGTGAAGACATGACGTCTTGCACTTGAGTTCCCAGGAGCTGAAACTTTGAAGCCTATCCACTCTGCTCAACTCATTTCGGGTTTTTTCCAATCAGGATTTTGCGATATGCGAAGATAGTAGGTCTCGCACTTGAGTTCCCAGGAGCCAAAAATTTGAATCCTATCCACTCTTCTCAGCTTATTTCAGGGTTTCTCAAATTGGGATTTCACGATATGTGAAGACAGGAGGTCTCGCACTTGAGTTCCTAGGAGCCGAAACTCTGAAGCCTATCCACTCTACTTAGCTCATTTTGGGGTTTCGCAAATCAGGATTTCATGATATGCAAAGACAAGAGGTCTCGCACTTGAGTTCCTAGGAGCCTAAACTCCGAAGCCTATCCACTCTGTTCAGCTCATTTTTTGGGTTTCACAAATCGGGATTTCGCAATATGCGAAGACAGGAGGTCTCACACTTGAGTTCCTAGGAGCTGAAACTCTGAAGCCTATCCACTCTGCTAAGCTCATTTTTGGGTTTCCCAAATTGATATTTCGGAATATGCGAAGACAGGAGGTCTCGCACTTGAGTTCCCAGGAGCCAAAACTCCGAAATGATGAAACCTAAGGGAACCATTCTCTCGGGTACAAGGCTTCCAAACTTAGACTACAAAATACTTCAATGGGTTATTGGTTAAATATCCCCAGGCTGGGTGACCTGAATAAAATGCCTTCTTAATTTACCGAGCTATGAACTCTATGACAGGGATGAGGTAATATTGTATGGTCTCTAAAATGGTAGTCCTTTAAAGGAACTCACACCGGCTCTAGAAGGTGAGGGAACTTCTCGGGAGGAGGTGCCTTTGGGAAATCAAACCAGGGCATAGCATGAGTCAAATACATGGGACGAACCTCAAGGGAATGGGCTCATAATCTAAACTTATTCATTCTCTACATAAACTGATTATGGTCATATATGTATGAGAATGCATCCATTATTTCTGGTCAAAACACCAAGAAAAGACTGATATACAAAAATCATTTATGAGTGTACAAACATGAGCATGCATCCATTATATTCAATTCAAGACACAAGATATAAAAACTTATCAGGAAAACACCAAGTATGACGTGACTGCTGAGAGGGGTGCTCGTTTCCACCCAACCATAGGCTCAGTGATTCCAATCATATTTACCACTAGCCACCCCCGAGTTGGACCATGATGCTTTGAGACTCAGTCTTTTACTTCCCGCTCGTCGGAAGTCGAGGATGAAGGTTAGTCTTCATATCCTCTACTCATGACTCACTGTATTTTTCCGGAGTTCTTCTAGTTTTCCTTCTGTGATTCCTGTCACGCGTGCTCCGCTCCCCCCCTCCCCTTCCACACTTCTTTCCTTGCCTTTTTCCTGTGAGGTTGTGTGTGGCACGGATTTCCCTGTTCGATGGTTAGGTCTGAGAGCTTATACGGATGGATGGTTCACCCCCATCCCCTCATTTACTCTTGAGGAGCTTCCCCACCTACCATCCGGGCAGGTAATTCATTCAGGGGTTTGAGAGCAAGCTTTGGTTTCCGAGCATGTACAAACCAGTACGGTTTTGATTCAGTGGAAGTTAATGCAGCCATTCCTAGCCCCTTCCACCACCTCTCATCTGCCATCGTGGTCTCTTTCAACGCATCCCCCTCCCACCAATTATGTGAGACATATTCATGATATAATTTTCATTCATGGACCTTTTCTACAAAGGTTTTTCAAATCAAGCATTTACATCTTTGAGTTTTCCATAGTTTTTGGCCAATATAGTTATTTTTACATACTAGGGGAAACAGGGTGTTACATTGACCTGCTTAAATTTTGGATCACCTTCAGAGATATTCTTGAGTTTTTCCCATACCTCTTTAGCAATGTTTCATCCCATCACTTTGTTAGAAATGGTTGGTGCCAATGCTGCTAGAATAACATGTCTGGCTTTTGAATTACAACTCATAAGATTCTTCTCATTTAGATTGGTTGGAGCATTATTTGGGATTACATATCCATTTACAACTGAGTACCAAATGTCTACTCCCAAAGCCGTTAGGTAAGTTTTCACTCTATCACTCCAGTATGCATAATTTCTTCCATCAAATTTTTGAATCCCATTTGAAATGTGCTCATGGTCATCCATCTCTACTCAGGATTTTCCTTCCAGTAGTTAAACTATTTTGAAGGCAACATGCAATCAGTATCAAGTACAATTTAAAACCTTTTTCAAATTATAATTAAACCATTCAACTATATCCAATGAGAAATGAACAATCGTATAAGAGTTACACCAATACACCACAATACACCATGCACAATATATGAGAAATAATCAATAATTATTGTTCAAGGGAAGTAATGACTTCCAAAGGTAGCTCAACTTCCAAATGTAAAGGGAGGGATAAACCTCCAAGAGGAAGATACAATCCTCCAATATCAAGAGAGATTTGAACTCTCCATCCTTTCCCCTTCCTTCCACCCAAGAATATATGAGAGATAATAAAACTTTACATTAAATCA
>ML825797.1:9250-28789 GCA_009831015.1 Picea engelmannii | reverse complement strand
TGCATGTTCATTTTCCTTCATGTCCAAATACCTTCATCAATCTTGCGGTCCAAAACCCATGACTAGGGTTGAAATCAATGATAACAACTAATCTTCCAATAGATGATGTGTAGGCTCTACGGGAAGAAAAACACAACTCATTTCTTTTTACAGTTGGTACCTATTATACACACAGTATAATAAGAGTACTCTTTTGACTGGGCAAAGATATTATCAAACAGTTTGGTTCAAGAGATTACAATATATCAGTCACTAAGAGACAAGGGGCAACCGACCCAATTTTTCATGTTGGCTTATATTATGGATGTCGTCTGTTTCATGACACCTTTTCCACTATTTGAATGGATCTGGACTCCAAACAGTGTCGAACCCATACATGATTACCATTCAAAGTTGTGGGAAGAAAAGGAAAAAGACTTATTTTATGCGATATTCAACTGGGTAGTGGTGCCAATGCACATCGCCATATATGGCTACCCACCTCCCAGAATCTATGACAAAATTATGAATAACCTCGGAAGAATAGTAGACTGGTATATCGAGGAACACTTCTCCTATATTAGGGTTTTTGGTTGTTCAGTTCCTCCATATGCTCTGCCGCAATTTTTACCAGACCAACTAGTGTGCCGAGAGGTCACACGGAAAATGGTGCTCGGTGGGATTAACAAGGAGCTCAAAATAGTAATGAAAAGGTATGGCACTCTTTTCCCTTGCATATGGGTACATTCTCCCTGCTAGATTTTGGTCACTCTAAATTAGAGGCCATGTCTTTGGAAGAAATAAAGATGTTCAGCATTGAATTCAAAAAGGATGACCCATAGAAGGCCGTGGGTAGTCACATGACCAGCTACAATTTGAAAATCTATGAACACGAAGATTCCTGTCCAGATGAGATTTTCCGAGGAGAGAGATCCTGTCTAGAGGTCTTCAGTCGAGTTTCATCTCTGTCACCTGATAAAATGATAGATTTTTATGACTTCCAGAAGCACCGAAGAAGTAGAATCCGTAAAGCGTTACAAGGAGGAACCCCGAAGTCTACAACTGCAAAACAAACAGAGACCTTAATCTTAGAAGCAGTAAGCTCCAGTGGGCAAGAAAATTGGGAAATCTTGGAGAAGACTGAGGTGTCAACTCAGAAAGTAGATATCCCATCGAAAAATGTATCAGGTGACCAAGCCAAAGATCAAGCAGAGACATTGACAAAAGAGGGAGAGGAAGGACCATTGTTTTCACCAGATAAATCAACTACCAATGCGACTGGGAAACAATCATCAACCGAAATCAGCAACCCCATGTACTTCATCACATTGTTACAATTCACCATAGGGAATCCAAATGCAGAGGTAATATTCATAGAGGACCTAACACCCATTTCGGTTGAAGAGTTGCCTCCTTCCAATGTATTTTTCAGTAGGAAACAAAAGGTTGTGGTGAAGAGAGAAATGCACCTAAAGGAAGGTTCATCTATCAAAAGACACAGAGTACTAATTGATGGAGAGGCCCAAGAGGAGGTAGACTTTGTTGAAGAAGTAGCAGGCTCACTAGGGGATTTTGAAACAGCTAACCAGTTTTCAGTGGAAAATTTAAAAGAACGACTGAAACAGAAATACCTACAAATAAGATAATTGCAAGGGCTTTAAGAAGATTAGAGACAACGACAAATAAGAAATCCAGTAGCTCAAGTCCATCCTCGAGGAGATGCACATAGATATACAGGAGAGCCAGGGATGGGCCACCCATGAGGATGAGTTGGTAAGGAAACTACAAGCCAAAGTAAACTCTACTGAAAACATGATTGTAGATGTTCGAAAGAAACTAGAAGAAGCACAACAAAGCCTTCTCACTAAGGTTGAAATTGTCCAAGATCATTTTTGGGTGATAGATCAAGCATTAAATAACATTTTTTTAAGAGACAGAGATGATATTTCTGCACGGACTACCTTCCAAGAATCATTTGTGTCGTCAGCAAAAGAAGGAGTAGCTAGGGCTTCTAGGTTGTCCATTTTAGAACAGACCAGAGGTGACATAATACTAAATACCTGGGAATATACCATAGCTAAATGTAGGAAAATGGCTAAGGAAGTGAAAGAGTTTTTTGAAGAGGCCTTCCACTCACTCATCAAAGAATCATTAGGCCTTGATAAATAATATAGCTCTGGAGTATTGGGACAGATTGATATAACAAAACATCAACTTGACATGAATACAAATATGAAAGAGGCTCAGGCCAAAATCTCATAGACAAAACGGGTTGATATCATTCAAATAAATAGATGGCTAGTGAAGCCTAGTCTGCAATTACAGTCTGTAGTTTTAGAAGATAGACAAATGGAGGAAATATTGTCTCAATTGGAAAATAAATTATATATTTTTGAGGATAATAATTTAACAGATCCCTCCAAGTTGGTGGTGCAATTTGTTAGCATATGCATCAAATGTATTGAGCAAGGAAAAGGCAGCACTGCTGGAAACAAATGATATGACTTGTGTACGTTATCCATTTCGGAGCTGGAGAACTAGAGAGAAAAACGCCTTTGCCATCATAATGAGGAGACCGTCAGAAAATATGAAAGTGAAGTGTTTCACATTTTACATTTTGTAATTTTTACTATTTTAGAAATAAGGGAAATTCCAATCGTTTAAGGTTGAGATCCTTTTTGTATAAATACAACTTTCTAAGTTTAATCACATGATGCTTCTTACTGTATTGTAACTGAGAAAACACATTTTTGTGAGTATTAATACTAGTGCAGACATGGATTCCAAATTTTGTGTTGTTTGAGTTATGTGGCCTCTTTGTGTTTCATATATTATGTTCTCTTTAATTCATTCCTGAACAAATGAATGATTACAATTTAGTACAACAACTACTGTGATTACATTTCATTAGTATTTAATTGACAAGCAATTTTTCCTCTGTATTTTCTATTAGCAAATACAAGATGTACTTGTTATTTGGATTACTACATCTTATATTCTTTCATGAGTGCATTGTACATTTCCTTCTACAATAAACAAGGTAATATTCCTCTGCCATTGATGCCTTAGTTTGTTTAATAGTTTTGTAATTGTCTTCTCCTCTTTCAATTTGATAAATTGACTTAGACGACAAAATAGGGCCTCTGTTCTATTCAGATATTAATTTCATTTGAATATTTAACTCTTACACAACTAACGGAATAAAATCACCCTTAAAAACAACTTTCCTTAATTCATGATGCCTGACATTATTATTTGAGCCTTAAGTTTAATCTTAGGAACAACAACCTTAAATATTAATTTTTTTCCTAGGTTATCATGGATTGCCCTTAGACTTGTTTGGAAACCATTAAGCATGCCAAGGAGGCACAACAGGTCATCTTGGCCCAAAGAAAAAAACCCACTTTTGTCCCTCACTCTAAACCCAACCACCCTACCCCTCAAGCCACTCTTCTCAAGGTCCAGAAGCTAACATGGGAAGAAATGGTTGAAACCAATTCGAGGGTATTTTCTATAATCGTGATGATAAATACTTTCCAGGGAATAGGTGTAAAGAACATAAACTTTTTATGGCCATTTCTGAGGATGTTTCTGATAAATATGTTGAGGTTTCACCTGATGCAATGTTACTCCAACCGACAATATTACACCACCTTATGATCCTCTCGAAGTTGAACCATTCATTTATCTACATGCTGTCATTGGTTTTTCTGCTCCTCAACCCCTCACATTGATTGGTTACATTAAGAACAAGAATGTCATCATCCTAGTTGATAATGGAAACACTCATAATTTCATTCAAGCCACTCTTCTCAAGGTCCAGAAGCTAACATGGGAAGAAATGGTTGAACACCAATTCGAGGGTCTTTGCTATAAATGTGATGATAAATACTTTCTAGGGAACATGTGTAAAGAACATAAACATTTTATGGCCATTTCTGAGGATTTTTCTGATGAAGATGTTGAAGTTTCACCTTATGCAACAATACTCCAACCGACAATATTACACCACCCTATGATCCTCTCAAAGTTGAACCATTTATTTCTCTACACACTCTCATTGGTTTTTCTTCTCCTCAAACTCTCAAATTGATCGGTTACATTAAGCACATGTAAGTCATCATCCTAGTTGAAAATGAAAAGACTCATAATTCATTGAAGCCACTCTTCTCAAGGTCTAGAAGCTAACATCGGAAGAAATGGTTGAACACCAATTCAAGGGTCATTTCTATAATTGAAATGATAAATACTTTCCAGGGAACAAGTGTAAATAACACAAATTTTTTATGGCCATTTCTGAGGATGTTTCTGATGAATATGTTGAGGTTTCACCTGATGCAATGCTACTCCAACTGAAAATATTACACCACCCTATGATCCTCTCAAAATTGAACCATTGATTTCTCTACATGCTTTCATTGGTTTTTCTGCTCCTCAAACCCTCAAATTGATTGGTTACATTAAGAACATGAAAGTCATCATCCTAGTTGACAATGGAAAAATGCATAATTTCATTCATGTCTTCCTTTCCCAAGAAGTCAATTTCTATATCTGGGTTGTCAAAAAATTTCAAATCATGATTGCCAATGGCAGTTCCATAAAATGTAGAGGGAATTGTGAAAACATGCATTTATAAATTGGTCAATATAACTTGAAATCTCACATGTTTGTTATTGACATGGGTGGTTGTGAGATTGTTCTTGGTTCAGAATGATTACTCACCCTAGGAACCATACTCATGAACTTTAAAGATTTAACCATGAAATTCAAATAGGAAGGTCAACAATATAAATTCCAAGGCATTATCGTAGGATCTCCAAAGATCATCAATTCCCACCGCATGGAGAAGTTACTCAATAAATTTAATTCTGGAATCATTTCCCAACTCCATTCCATTCAAGAAATTGAGACACCCCAAGTACACCCCAACCTTCAAGCTATCCTTTCATGCCATCAAACTATTTTACAAACCCCGTAGGGCCTTCTCCCCTCCCATGGAAACCATGATCATTCAATTCCTTTAAGACTGGGAATTCTTCCTCCCATTGTTCTCCCTTATTATCATCCTTTTGATCAAAATAATGAAATTGAGAAAATTGTCCATGAACTATTAGAAGAAAATGTTATCCATCCTAGTACTATCCCCTATTCTTCCCATGTTTTCATGGTTCTCAATAAGGAAGGAACTTGGCACATGTGTCTTGATTTTTGTTCCCTCAACAAACTTACCATTAAGGACAAATTCCCGATTTCCATCATAGATGACCTCTTGGATGAACTTAGTGGGGCTCAATACTTTAATAATCTCGACCTTTGTTCTGGCTACCACTAGATATGTATGAAAGAGGAAGACATCCCCAAGACAACATTTTTCACTCATGAGGACCACTATGAGTTCTTGGTCATTTCCTTTGGTATCTGCAATGTCCCATGCACTTTTCAAAGTCTCATGAATCATGTATTTCATCCTTTCCTTTTTCACTTTGTGTTATTTTTATTTGATGATAATATCATCTGGAGTAAAACATGGCCAACCCATCTCGCACATTTAGATCAAGTTCTCCATGTCCTCTCCATGCACAAAATTTTCCTCAAACAATATAAATATTCTTTTGGTTTCTCTAAATTTGAGTACCTCGTTCATATTGTTGACAAGGATGGTGTAAGAGTGGATCCTAAGAAAATTGAAGCTATCCAGAACTGGCCTCACCCTAAAACTCTTAAAATCCTGTGTGGTTTCCTAGGTTTAATGGCATATTATCGCAAGTTTCTTCAAAATTATTGCAAAATTGAAGCCCTCCTAAAAAATCTCCTTAAAAAGAATGCCTTTAGTTGGACTCCAACAATAGACCATTCCTTCCAATCCTTGAAGGAATCTATGTTCACTACTCCTATATTGGCCCTACCTGATTTCACCAATACCTTTGTTCTAGAATGTGATGCATCAGGGAGAGGAATCGGGGAAGTCCTCATGCAATATGGGTGCCCTTTGACTTTCACCAACAAATAGTTGTTAGAGCGACATTTGGGCCAATCTATCTATGAAAAATAAATGATGTCTATTTTTCATGCAATGGATCTATGGTGCCCTTATCTATTGGCACAACACTTCCAAATTAAAACAAACCATAAAAGCCTCAAGTACTTCCTAGAACAACGCATTTTATCCTCAGAGAAAAAAAAATGGGTGACCAAGTTGTTTGGCTATGATTATGAGATCATTTACAAAAATGGTAAAGAAAATGTGGTGGCTGATGCTCTTTCCAGGAAATATGAAGAATAAGGATCCCTCTTTTCTATTGGGTATGTGTTATATTCTTTGCATGGGTGTGTGTGTGGGTGCGTCATATACGACAATTGTGTCTGACGATCCCTACCACTAGAGCCTTGTTGTGTGTGCCAAGATATTTCCTAGGGGAGTCCCAAGGGGGAGGAGCTATGCTCCCCCCTAGTTACACGTAGCGTTCGACAATAGGCAGTAGCCTGGAGCAGTGCCTTGAATTTTTTTTTTGGGTGGTTTTTGCTATTTTTAGCAGATTTGTAAATTAATCCCGAATTAAGGGATTAGGGTTTTGGTATCTACGGAATACCTAAAAACATTGTATATATTGTATGGTGAATGGTGAAATTCAAGATAATGAATATAAGAAAGGTTTTCCCGGTTGAGGGTTTCCGATATAAAATCTCTGTGTACTCTGTGTATGAGCCATTGATTAATTTACGTATTGCTTAAGAATCTATATGCATTGTTGTACTTCACAGGTTTAAAACTTACATGTGGTATCCGAGCTCATTTTTGGCTTCAAAGGGACACCTTTGTTGTTTTGGTTTTGGCTCAGTCTTGATAGATCAAGTTTATCTTGGGTCTATGATAATCCTGGGTTTAGTGGGAGATTTTGCAGTGGATATTCGAGTAAAGAAAGAGGAAAGGTGAGCTCATCTAGAATTGATATAGAGAAGTTCAATGGTAAAAACTTTGAGCTATGGAAGCTCAAGATGGAGGACCTTCTTGTAGACAAAGAACAATGGATCAATGTGGATCCTAGTACACAGCCTACTGGTACACCATCTACTAGAACATAGGCTACTTGTACACAACCTGCTAGTACAAAAACTACTAGTACACCAACTACTTGTATGTCAAAGGAAGATTGGGACAAGTTGGATGGAAGAGCAAGGAGTACTATTCGACTCTGCCTGGCAGATTCGTTGTTGTTGAATTTATTAAGAGAATATACAGCCAAGGAACTATGGGATAAATTAGGGAATTTGTATCAATCAAAGTCCCTGGTAAACAACTTGTTCCTTCGAAAGAAGTTGTATCATATTAGGATGGAAGATGGAGATTCTGTGACAGAACATCTAAATGCCTTTAATACTTTGGTAAGTCAACTTGGCTCTGTTAATATTACGATTGCTGAAGAAGATAAGTGTATTACTTTGTTATGTTCTTTGCTATACTCTTGGGATAATCTAGTTGTAGCAATAAGTAGTACCACTCAATCATTGAAGTATGAGGATGTAGTTTCATCCTTATTATATGAAGAGATGAGGAGAAAAAGCATGGATGGTCACAACACATATGCTTTATTTGTAAGAGGGCGTACCCAAGACAGGAACCCTGGTAAGCCTTTGGGGTGGAGATCTAAATCTACAAGAAGATCTAAGTCTGCAGGAAAATCTTTGAGGAAATGTTGGAAGTGTGGTAAAATAGAGAATTATAAGAAAGATTGCAAGTCTAAGAAGGTTGAAAAACCAAAGGGATCTGATAGTACCTCTTCCACAGAGGCAAAAACCTCCACTGAAGAAGGAGGTGATGTTTACCTAGCATCTACAAGTTCACATGCAGACCATGATGTATGGTTGATCGACTCAGGTGCATCATACCATATGACTCCTCATAGGGAGTGGTTCTTTGAATATGAAAAATATGATGGTGGTGATGTATTCCTAGGAGATGACTCGACAACAAAAATCTTGAGATGTGGAAGGGTTAAGTTGTTGCTAAACGATGGAAGGATTAGAACTCTCCATAGGGTTCTACACATTCCAAAACTAGCCAGGAGCCTAATATCTATAAGAAAGTTGGGTGATGCAGGAGTGAAAACTGTATTTGAGAAGAACACTTGGAAGATGGTATGAAGAGCAATGGTGTTGATGAGGGGAGTTTGTTTTGGAACTCTGTACAAGTTGTTGGGAAGCACTTATACTAATGTTTGTAATAGTTTTGTTGTCCTTGAGCAGAAAAATGAAGGACACAAGACCAATACTATCCCAGAAAACAAGACCATGTTGTGGCATCAAAGACTGGGGCATATTAGAGAAAAGGGCCTTCGAACACTACACGGTAATGGTATGGTTGAAGGTATGTCAAATTTCACTCTGGATTTTGATTTTTGTGAAAATTGCATACATGGTAAACATAATCGAGTAAGATTCCCATCTGGTGCTACAAGAGCAAAGGGGATCTTAGAGTTGATATACAGTGATGTGTTTGGACCTGTTCTTGTTCCATCCCTAGGTAAATCTATGTATTATGTTTCATTCATAGATGATTTTTCAAGGAACACATGGATTTATTTTCTTAGAAAGAAATTTGAGGTATTTGATAAATTTAAAGAGTTTAAGGCTCTGGTAGAAAATCAAAGAGAGAAGAAAATAAAGGTATTGAGAACAGATAATGGTGGAGAATTATGCGGAAATGAATTCGATGAATTCTATAAGAAGTGTGGTATAGCAAGGAAAAATACTACTCTATACACTCCTCGGTAGAATGGAGTTGCAGAAAGGATGAACAGGACACTGATGGAAAAAGCAAGGAGCATGCTCAGTGGTGCCGGGTTAGGACAAGAATTCTGGGCAGAGGCAGTGGGTACATCATGTTTCCTGGTCAATCGATCTCCTTCATCAGCGTTGGCTGATAAAACTCCACATGAGGTATGGTATAGAAAGAAACCCTCTCTTCAACATATTAGAGTGTTTGGTTGTGATGCTTATGTACATGTTCCAAAGGAAAATAGGAGTAAGTTGGATAATAAAGATGAAAAGTGTATATTTATTGGTTATAAAGATGGTGTGAAAGGTTATAAGCTTTGGAACCTAGAAACCAAGAAAACTGTTGACAGTTGAGATGTTGTTTTCAGAGAGGTAAAAGATGTGTCCAAATAGGAATTCCCACCAACGCAAGACGAACCTAAGAAAATAGAGCTTGAGTTGGATGATGAAAAATTTGAATCATCTAAAGAAGAGGAAGTAGAGGAAGCAAAAGAAGAAGAACATCATACCCCAGTATTGAGGAGATCAGTGAGAGATAGAAGGAAACCATAAAGGTATAGACCACCTGATTTTCGTTCCAATTTTTCTTTATCTATTACTGATGATGATCCCATAACTATTAGGGAAGCAGTGAATTCAGAGGATAGTAAACTCTGGAAGAAGGCCATGGTTGAAGAAATGGATGCCTTGGATAAGAATGAGGCATGGGATATAGTTGATCTTCCAGCTGGAAGAAAATCGTTTGGTAGAAAATGGTTGTTCAAGAAGAAGTTTAATGCAGAAGGTAAAGTGGAGAAATACAATGCTCAGTTAGTAGCAAAAGGTTATTCCCAGGTAGAGGGAATTGACTTTGGTGAGATTTTTTCTCTTGTTGCTAAGTTAACTTCTATTAGATTTATTTTATCTATTGCTGCTACTTTTGATCTTGAAGTGGAACAAATGGATGTGAAGACATCATTCCTACATGGGGATCTGGCAGAAGAAATCTACATGAAGCAACCAGAAGGCTTTGTAGTGAAGGGAAAGAAAGAGCTAGTCTGTAAGCTAAAGAAGTGACTATACAGTCTGAAGAAATCACCTAGGATGTTGTACCAAAAGTTTGACACATACATCCCTGGATTGGGATTTGTAAGAAGTAGGGTTGACCACTGTGTATATTCCAAGAAGGTTGGTAATCTCTTCATTTATGTAGTGTTGTATGTTGATGACATGTTGTTGGTAGGAAATAACATGGATGTTATCATGGAGGTGAAATCGCAGCTATCCTCCAAATTGGAAATGAAGGATCTCAGTGCTACTAACTTCATTCTGGGAATGGAGATTAAAAGAGATCATGCAAACAAGAAACTCTGGTTGAATCAAAGAAAATATGTTGAGATGATATTTTAGAGGTTTAATATGCATGGAAGTAAATTGGTCAAGGTTTTCCTATAAGTGTAAAGTTATCTATAGATCAGTGTCCCAAGACATAGGAAGAAAAAGAGGACATGTCCCATGTTCCATATGCTAGTGCAGTTGGCAGTTTGATGTATGCGATGGTTTGTACTAGAACAAACATTGCACATGCAGTGGGAGTTTTGAGCAGGTAAATGTCAAAACCAGGGAAGGAGCATTGGACAGAAGTAAAGAGGGTCTTTAGGTATCTTCGTGGCACCACCATCTATGGGTTGTGCTACCAAGGAAGACTGGGATTAGACAAAGTGGTGGACATACATGGCCTTGTTGATGAAGACTAGGCTGGAGCTCTGGATAACATAAGATATACAAGTGGGTATGTGTTTAACCTATTTGGAGGAGCAATAAGTTGGATGAGCAAAAGACAGGTTGTAGTGGCACTCTCAACTACAGAAGTTGAATACATGGCAACCACTCATGCAAGCAAGGAAGCAATATGGTTACAAAGATTGTGTTCAGGTATTGGGTTGGTACAACAAGCAGTGAGATTAGACTGTGACAGTCAGAGTGCAATATTATTGGAAAAGAACCCACCTTATCATTCGAAGACAAAGCATATTGATGTTCAATATCACTTTATGAGAGACATGGTTGAGGAAAAGAAGGTGTTGCTGGAAAAGGTTGACACTTTGAAGAATGTTGCAGATTCATTGACAAAATTTGTGAGCACAGAAAAGTTCTCCTGGTGTAGAGAAACAATGGGCATTTCTTCTCTGGATTGTTGACTATATGATCCCCTATACCCCTAGATGCAATTAAAACAACAAGTGGGAGAATGTTGGGTATGTGTTATATTCTTTGCATGGGTGTGTGTGTGGGCGCGTCAGATACAAAAATTGTGTCTGACGATCCCTACCACTAGAGCTCTGTTGTGTGCATCGGGTGCTTTCCTAGGAGGGTCCTAAGGGGGGGCAGGTATTCCCTCCCCTAGTTACGCGCAACATTCAGCAATGGGTGGTAGCCCGGGGTTGACAGGGTTCGGGGTAGCGCCCCAAAATTTTGTTTTTGGGTGGTTTTTGCTATTTTTAGTGGATTTGTAAATTAATCTCAGATTAAGGGATTAGGGTTTTGGTATCTACAGAATACCTAAAAAAATTGTATATATTGTATGGCAAATGGTGAAAT
The DNA here is from genome assembly GCA_009831015.1 of Picea engelmannii. Taxonomy (NCBI): domain Eukaryota; kingdom Viridiplantae; phylum Streptophyta; class Pinopsida; order Pinales; family Pinaceae; genus Picea; species Picea engelmannii. The sequence continues at coordinate 17,455 of ML825797.1, read as the reverse complement.
TCAAGATAATGAATATAAGAAAGTTTTTCCCGGTTGAGGGTTTTCGGTATAAAATCTTTCTGTACTCTGTGTATGAGCCATTGATTAATTTTTGTATTGCTTAAGAATATATATGCATTTATTTACTTCGCAGTTTTAAAACTTAGATTTTCCCTCTCATTCATTGTCACTCATTGGACTTAGGATGTACGCCAAGAATGGCTGCACAACCCAAAAATCTCTAGCCTCATCCAAAAATTGCAACAAGATCCCCAATCTTCTCTAGGGTACTCTTGGAACAATGAAGACTTTCTCTATAAATGTCACCTATATTTAATCAAACAATCGAAAATTAAGTCTAAGGTTCTCTCTGAGTTTCATGCTTCTCCTACTATAGGGAATTCGATTTTTACCAAAACTTATGAATGGGTAAAATTCTCCTTCTTCTGGGATGGTATGAAACATGACACACACACCTTTGTGGAAGAATGTGATATATGTCAACATAATAAGGGTGATACTGTCAAAACTCCTGGCACACTCTAACCACTTCCAATTCCACCTACTATTTGGACATATATTTCTATGGATTTCATTGTGGGCTTACCGAAATCAGAAAATAAGTCAATCATCATTGTGGTAGTGGATCATCTCTCCAAATATGTGCATTTCAGTGCTATTCAAAACCAATTCAGAACATCTACAATGAATCAAATGTTTATGTATAATATCTTCAAACTTCATGGAATGCCTCATTCTATTGTTTATGATCGTGATCCAACTTTTACTAGCAATTTCTAGAAAGCGTTTTTCAGGATCCAAGGAACCCAACTGTAGCTTAGTAAATCCTATCATCCCTAGAAATATGACCAAAAAAAAGTGGTCAAGAAGTGTCTAAAAACATATTTGAGGTGTTTTTCATCCAACTGACAACATCAATGGGTTCAATGGTTACCCTTAGATGAAGGGTGATACAACACCTGTTACAATATGGACACTCGCATGACTCCCTCTGAAGTGGTATATGGAAATAAGCCACAATTAATTCTCCCATACATGTCATGGATATCCAAGGTTCTGGAGGTTGACCACAATCTTACAGCTAGCATGACCATTCTATGTACTCTAAAAAAAAATTTGGTCATGGCCCAGAACCACATGATGCAAAAAGTAGATTAGAGTCATTTTGAATGTCAATATGTTGAAAGGGACCATGTGTTTCTCCATCTATATCCATAAAATAAGAATTCACTCAAGTATCAACAATGTTAGAAAATCGCCCCAAATTTTTTTGGTCCATATAATATTCTCAAACATGTGGGACCAGTGGCCTATCAGTTATCTTTTCGCAAAAACTCCAAGCTACCTCCTTTTTTCATGTCTTCTACCCACAAAAAGTGATTAGCACCAAGCACAATGCTTATACCAGTCTATCAGAGTTGGATGAAGAAGGTTCCATTTGGTTTCATCCACAAGCCATATTGGAATAGCGAGAGCATATTCTCTATTAGTGCACCATATAGGAAGTGTTAGTTCAATGGAAGGATACTCCACCAGAAGATGCCACATGGGAGCCAACTACTATTCTACAGAAATTTCCTCATCTTAAGCCTTGAGGACAAGGCTCTTTTAAGGGGGAGGGCATGTTAGGGACCTAACCTCTCTAACCCCTCACATATATAGAATAATTTATTTTCCATGTAATAAATGTCAGCATTAGTTAATAAGGAATATTTAATAAATATGAACAAGTCAATGTAAGAAGACCTAATAGAAGTTTATGCTTCTAGAAATATCTTCATCCAGAATGTTATTTAGAAGATAGAATTAGTATAAATAAGAGTAGGAGGCATGGGAAATATTTTTATTGAGAATTGTTGTAATAGAGCTCTTCTTTGCTGGATTTTTCCCCCTTGAAAAGGAAAGTGAATATTGTTTCCTATCAATAAAGGTATTACTTTGGTGTTTTGGTTCCATATATTCTCTTGTTCTATTGCTATATTTCTACTCTTTGTTGTTGTTCCATTGGTATTCACTGGAATATTTATGTTTTCTTCTATTATAATAGATCTGGTACCTAACATTTTACTTATTCCTTTTTATACATGAATTCATTGCATAGGACTTAGGGTGATGGCCTCATAGTGAGGGGGAATCACTCATTCTTTGTTTCCTTTTGCTTTTTTGACATTTATTTTCTTTTATTTTTCTTTGAATTTTGATCTTTATTTTATTTTTATTTTCTTTTTTCTAGTTGCATCAACCTCAAGCATTCAATCTCCTTCTTCGCACAAGATTTTGAAGCATGCACCTATATGTGTGACATATAACAACCAACCCAAGATAAAGAAAATGAAAATATGGAAGGATGGAAAATGTTAATTATGGATTAGGATATGGACATGATACACCTCTCAAAGCCCCCTAGTAGTACAAATGTACCCAAAAGTGACAATACTTACCTAAAAGATGATGATAACCACCAAGGTGAAACAAGGAAAAAGGCACAAATTTAGAGCATTATGATCCATTATCTAAATCAACCAATGGCCACTACTTTCACGTCAAATGCATAAGGCATCGACACTTAATATGAAGCACTAAAATAATGTACCTCATGTATGTCAAGAACCATAATCATCAGATGGGAGTGAGTTGAGCATGATGTGAGAAGAATCTCTATTCAAGTGTATATGGAGAACCATGGATCTCATTTGTGGAATTGTTGTATTTGATAAATAGCATAGGAGAAAATATCCTCTAGTTACCCCTATATGTTAGGGGGTGATAGGCACCACATGATATGCCTTATGGATGTTTCTTCAAGGAATATGTAAGGAGTGTTGTGAGAGATTCTCCAGAACTAGTTTATCTCCTAAGCTAGTGTTTGGATGAGACATTATCTCAACAAATTGTTAATATGACAAGATAATGTGTTTATATTGATAAAAACCTTCATGTATTTACCTGTTTATTATTACATTGTTGAATAGATCACACAACACAATTTTAGTGTGTTGAAACCATGTCTACTCTCTCATTTATTACCATGGTATTAGAGCTCAAATTTTTGTCTTCATAAGATTGTGTAAGATCAACCTTCCACTATTGTTGTTGAGTTAAGAGATCATTTGAATAATCACTAATGTAGGTTGCTATGAGTGGATATATGCCACAATAAAAGGGAAATCTCAAGAAGTATTTGCAGGTGGTAAAAAATAATAAAATTGTTGTGCCAACCTATGCATACATCTGATCCAGGTGGATATATGTGGCCACCCACCTATTCCAACTGGCTCATCTTGGTAGTTTCTTAGTTTGACATTTTTTCCTAGTTTTTGTGTCCTGAACTTTCGGGGCCATTTTGAGTCCCTAAACAACATTTTTAGGGATTTCCATAGTCAAATTGTACACAAAGTCAAATTTTGATGGAAAAATGTGTAGTCCATGGATATACATTTCCAACAAGCTATTGTGTGCCTAAAACTAATATCGTATGCAAACGTTACCACCCTAGGAAGTTGATGTACCAACTTACCTCAACGGGGCCCACATGACTTTTGGCGCTTCATCTCCTAGGGTTAGGTTTTTGGAATTTATTTTTATTGTAAAAAGGATTTCATAACCTCATTGTACTCATATTCTTGTGAATGAGTTTATCCATCACATTTCTTCTCAGATATAATTTGACACTATTCTAGCAAGCTTGTTTTAGTCTACATTTTATAGTTTCAACATATTTCTTATTCATTAGAAGTCAATTTTTACTGTATCTATGTTATTATTCACTGTGTCTCTGTGTTAACATTATAAATCTATGTTTTGATTTTTTTATGTTCATAAATTCGGATTACTGGTATTAGAGCGGTTTGCTCCTTGTCATTTTTAGTGCATGTCCCCGACGAGGTCAGGGTATAGAGAGTTGGGTCTCGAGCTTGTTTCTCTTTAGGAAAAATTCTCTCACATAACCAAGGAACCTTCGCTGGCAGGAAAAAAGAAATACAATGGGATGAGAGATCATTTCAAAATGTTTCTCAAGGAATCCCTTGATCTAGCTGGATATTGGTGGCCACCCACCTATTCCAATTGGCTCCTCTTATCCATTTTTGTTCAACACGTTCTTCTGTAATTCTTTGTAATTGTGGGTTCTACACTTATGGGGTTGTCTGAATTCCCACACACCTCCAGGTGGATACTAGTTGCCTCTCTCATAATCCAACTAGCTTATTTTGTATGTTTTCATGTCAGGACATCTTGTTGTACTTCCAGGGCCATTTTGGAGGCCTAAACAGTGTTTTTTTGTCTCTCCACAGTGAAACTGTTGATGGAGTCAGAGTTTGATAGAAGAATGTGTAGTGATTTGAAACACATTACCAATGGGATATCATGCACCTAAAAATATGGTCATATTCAAAATTATGACCCTGGGAAGTTGAGGTACCAACTTACACCAACTTACCCATAGGGGCCCACATGACTTTGGGCGCTTCACCTTCTAGGGTTAGGATTTTGGATTTCTAGGGTTTTGGAATTCATGAGTAATATAAAAAATTCCTATGGAGTCTCATTGTAATCCATTATCTTATATGGATGCGTGCAACAACCACATCTCTTCTCATAGATAGATACCACCATTCGAACAAGTGTTTCGGTTTTGCATTTTTTACAGTTTCATCCTATCTCATTATTCAATAGAAGATATTGTTCACTAGATATATGTGTTATTCTTCATATATCTGTGTTATTGTATTCAGTCTGTTAATTAGTTCATTCCACTCCTAAATCCGGATCAGTCATATTAGAGTGTTCTTCTCTTGATTTATTTTTCTTTGTTCATGTCCCCGACAATATCTAGGTATAATAAGTTGGGACTCGAACCCGTCGATCCATTGCAATATCGGTTGCACCGAGTGTGAAAACAACCCATGGGGGAAGAAAATAAATATGATGTAGCATGTGATCCTATTAAAATTTTGCTCGAGGAAGCCCTCATGAAAAAAAGGAACGAAATGATGGACAACTTCGCATAGATCCTTTGACGGTTTCCCACAAGAGAAGCATCTTCATCAAGTGGCCATGCAACCTCTGTTGGATCATGTTGTCATTGATGCCAATGGTTTGATTGATTTATGTCATTGATTTATGTCAAGTGATTGATTAATGTCAAAGGATTGATTGATTGATGATTGATGTAATATAATATGTATTGTCCTTGATGAGAATGCATAGATGAATATGGATCTATGAGTTGTCATTGATACATGATGAAGATGGATCGATGTGGTTTCATTGGTATATGTTGCATTGTTGGACAAATGTATAGATGACTCATTATTGTCTTATCATGATTGATAAGGTGCACAAATGTATGAACTCCAAAGTGGTCCCCTTATGGTGAAAGCCCTCACGGGAAGACTCTTTGTGAATTGAGTTATCCTAGAAGAATGGTTGGATGACCCATGCTCTCATTATTGTCTTATCATGATTTATAAGGTGCACAAATGGATGAACTCCAAAGTGGTCCCCTTATGGTGAAATCCCTCACAGGAAGATTCTTTGCGGATTGAGTTATCCAAGAAGAATGGTTGGAGGACCCATGCTTGTATGTGGAATAACGAGATGAAGATCAAGGAAATTGTTGGTGAAACTATCCTAGATGGATAATGCTTATCATGCCATTTCTGGTGGTATGTGGAATGTCACATAACTCCTCATGGTTTGAGAGTTATGGCCTTACAAAGATGAAGGACCCCCACATGAAGGCTTGAAGCCCCCAAGGTCAAATAACTCAAAGTGACCTAAAAGAAGAAATGATAAAATAAGGTGACAAAATCAAGAAGGAATATTTATGGAAAGTGGTTAACCCTAAAAATAAGGAAAATAGTTTAAGTGACCTAGAAATGGGTTAATATTATTTAAATGATAAATTAAAGTGACAAATTCAAGGTGGATTGTTTAAATAATCAAGAGAAGTGACAAAATCAAGAAATGATAAAGTAAGGTGACAAAATCAAGAAGGAATATTTATGGAAAGTGGTTAACCCTAAAAATAAGGAAAATAGGTAAAGTGACCTAGAAATGGGTTAATATTATTTAAATGATAAATTAAAGTGACAAATTCAAGGTGAATTATTTAAATAATCAAGATAAGTGACAAAATCAAGAAATAATAAAGTAAGGTGACAAAATCAAGAAGGAATGTTTAAATGATAAAGTATTGGAGAACTTTCTATTTATGGAAAGTGGTTAACCCTAAAATAAGAAAAAAAGGTTAAGTGACCTAGAAATGGGTTAAGTGACCTAAAAATAGGTTAAGTGACCTAGAGGATGAAATTATAAATAAGATAACAATGGTCTCTTGTAGATCATCTTTTTTTATGGATCAATGGAGAGCTTCTTGTGGGAATATATTTTGGAGTATTGATGGAGAGCTTCTTGTGAGAGCTTCTTGAGAATTTTTGGTGTGGAATACTTGAGGATATTGAATATCTATAGGTGAATGAGGTAACCAAGGATATCTAACCGAAATTCTGAGGAAAGTGAAGAAAAGAAGGCCGAAATGCAAGGAAGGATAAATTATTTTGATGGTGCTTTCTAAGGTATGTTATTTTCAAGTCATCTCACCATTTTTGCTATAAATTTTTTCCTATAATGATTCAGATCCTAAATTTATATGAAAGTGAGAAAACATAGCCAAGTATATGTGGTTAAAAATTCAGCTTGTGGGTCGTTGTAGTTTGGGAGTTACACTCCATGGAAAATAGGGTTTCTGGCTAGTCCTGAAACTAGTCAAAATCAGGTGTTTCGGGTAAAAACGTCATAAATTCTTCATAATAGATCCAAATTTAGTGAGACCAAATGTGTCGGTTAGGGTACAGTATGTAGTATGCTTTGTAATATTTTACTATCAGTTCATCAAATATTTTGTGCAGGGCACGCTCTACAAGGTTGCTCTCTAGAATAAGCCAGAATTCAGCAAGGTATGCCATTTTTGCTATAACTCCTTTTCTGAGAGGTTCCAAGTAGTGCCACTTGGAGGAGTTGCATAAAACAAATTGAAGAACATTGTGTATCAGTTTTTAGATCTTTATTCAGTACAGGTACAAAGTTATGATTATTTCAAGTTAGGGTTGTTGACTAATCCAAAACTAGTCATGGTTGAGACAAGCAGTTGATGAGTTGGCACATAGATGAGGTGTATAGCTTATGATGTTGGTGCATATTGATGATTTATTGTTGATGAGTAGTTGAAACATGATTGGTATATACTTGGTACATGGTTGGATGCACTTTTTTATGGTACAGGTTGATTACAGGTTGTTTGGCACATGTTGGTGCATGGTTGATGCTCTTGTTTATGGTATAGATTGATATCTGTTGAGGATTATTGCCTCATATTAGTTTGTGCTGATAATGTAAGATGATTCTTGCATATAGATATGGTGCTCTTGTAGAGTTGCACTCTATTCAGTTGTTGCTGAAAAACCCCTAGATTGAAGTCCATAATAAAAAGAAAAATTGTACATACATCTTGTGTTCCTTGTGGAGATGATTTGTTGATGATATATTGCTGATATATGTTGCTGATATGTATTCACATGTAACTGATTATTAATGATAGAAATGAGTAATGAGTAAATGCCGAATGCTAACTAATGAGTTTTATGTAAGAGGGAAGTTTTGGGAAAAAGTCCCCACACTCATTCACCCCCCCCCCCCTCTCTATGTGTGGTAGGTATGTCCAACAATTGGTATCAGAGCGGGCTTTCACTAAAAGACTTAACAAGCTTGAAGGAGATCCATAGAAAAACAAATGGATGATGAAGTTCCAATCCTTGATGAGGAAAACTATTCTACTTGGAGAATAGAGATGAGAGTGTATTTGAATACAATGGGAACAACTATTTGGAAGGCAACCATCAGTGGATATGTTCCGTTGAAGAACAAGTCAAAGTTTGCAGCTCAAAGGGAAGGAAAAAAGAATGATGCATTGGCTCTCAAGACAATTCTTAGTGGACTCTCAAGCCCTATCAAAGAGAACATGGGACAATGCACTTCCACCAAGGATCTATGGCTAAAGCTATAGGAGACATATCAAAGCAAGGAAGAGAAAGAAGAAATTGAAGACCACTCCATCAAGATCATCAAAGGTAATGAATCATCAAAAACTCTTGAATGCATTATTTCTAAATGTGATTTTGAAAACATTTCAAGTGAAGATAAAGA
>ML825796.1:80283-92354 GCA_009831015.1 Picea engelmannii | reverse complement strand
AGAGTATAATTCCCCAGTTACTTAAAACGTCTATTACCATTACATCAATCTTGAAAGAGGCATCAGGGAAAGCATGGAAGGAAACACTTAGGTATTTGATGATGCCTCGTGTGAAACCACCTTGTGTGTTTGGTTGTGATATACTGAGACCTAGTTGGTGCATAACCCTTTCAGTCATAACATTTCTAGGGTAACACACAATTATGGAGAAGGAAATCATTGATTTGGAGGGTAACATAAAAAGGTGCAGGTTCTCCATATTTCGTTCCCATGCTCCCAACATGGTAGACAATGGGGAATTCCTCTTCACAATCATATTCCTCATCGATTTTTGAAGTTGAGTATTCAGTATATTCAACCTCAATATCTCCAAATGTATCTTGAGTGGGTTTCAAATCCTCAGGGGGCTCATTTTGTTGTGAAAATAAGGAAGTGTCTTTCATGTTTGAGAAACATGTGCTCCATTTCCTAGGGAAAGTATTATTCTCTACCTCTAGAATATCTAGGAGGTCATGCTTAAGCCTCCCCATGCTTTCCTTATTGAGCTCCCAGATGTCATCTTTGCTCAAAAGGTTCACCTGATGGATCAAATTGTTGAACTTAAGATTCTCTTCAATATGGAAAGAAACATCTTGTGCTTATTCTAGGATTGTAGGTAATCGATTCTCGAGGGTAAATTGTAAATTTCCTTCTAAGGAGTTCAGGTAATGATGGAGAATAGCGCTCTCTGGGTGAAAGTTGAGATCAAGTTTGCTAATGAGAGTGTGGAACCTATCATTGAATTTCCTAACATCTTCATCATTTCGTTTGCACACTTCGAGGTATTGAGAATAAATAGAGGCCATAATTTCTACCTTACTCCATCTCTTCATGAAAGCTTGTTTCAAATCTTTAGGGGTTTTGAGGCTTCCACTTGGGAGTTTATTAATCCAATTTCTGGCACTCCCGGTGAGTGAGTTCAAGAAAAGTCTCATAAACATGTCAGGATGTTCCTTTCCCGATTGACGGAATTCATAACCCTCACAAAATTTAATCCAATGTGTGTTGCCATAAGATCCCACTTCTCCTGGGAATTTAGGTATCCAGGAGTCAGATTCTTTCGAGAGATCATGTAATCCCCCTTGGGTGTTAGCCAGGTCCAAAGGGACAAAAATTTCTTTGAGAGACCATTTAGGAGAAGCTATAGGGATGACAGATATAGGAGGGAGATAGAGTGTATACTGACGTCCGCTACGAGTCGTCATTAGTGTAGTCGCCAGACAATCTTCAGGAGATTATCAAAAATATGATGGGATCACCCTCAGTGGAGTCACAAGGTAAGATTTGTAAGATAAAGGATTTTGAGGAAAGGCTTACTGAAAAAGTGTTGTCTTGAGGAAAATTGACTCAGTGTTCCCTGACGATGGCGACAAAATGTTATCGTGCAATTTTTACTTTCCCAAATCCAAAGGATAGTGGATACTAATTTGGCGTAACAAGGAGGATGACCTTTTATTGTCACCTTAATAAGACACCTCTTTCTATTTAGAAGTAGTACCCCAAGAGAGACGTCCCCAATGACCTGAGGGTTTAAGAAGGCTAAGGTAAAAGTTATGAGAAAGTTCCACCCCTCTCCCAGGTCACTTAGATCGGAAGTTCCAAGGTTTTATTGAGATGAAACAAAATATAATTTAAGTGTACCTGCCCAGAACAAGACAACAAATAGAAAAAAAATGTTGTTTGCAAGTACCATATGATGTCAATGCTTCATAAAACCATAAACTTCTGGAAGATAAACAAGATAATATAGAACTGAAGAAATATAAATATTTATAACAACAATGAATATTTAGCAACAACTACAACAATTATGCCTCAATAATGCTTTAAGAATGACAAGAAATAATAGCCTAAAATTGACAGAATGATAATATTTGTTAGAAGCAGTTGTGGCAATGTTTAATCAGCTTTTAATCTTTCTTTTAGGATGAATTTTCTGTTGTTATAGATGGATGTAGCAATATTTTTCAGCAACAATAAATTAGTTAGTGAGTTAGTCTAATTTAGAGTTAGTAAGAGTTAGTAAAATTATTAGGGAAGATGGTTTAAGGGTTGTTTGGTCAATCAATCACTTGTAAGGAGTGGACTAGTGCCTTTTAGGGTAATGGAGTCAAGGTTAGCAGCAACAACTCTTAGAGGAAACAAAAAATGATAATAGGTAATCTAAATGGATGGGTGAGATGACTGAGGTGTTAGTAACCTAAGGCCTCAATGTTTAAACTCTAGAAGGAAGAATTGCTAGGAAGTAAGTAACCTTAGGCCCTAGCGATTTCCTTCTTCCTTAGATCAAGCTTGAAATAAAACATATGAAGTTAATGAAGTAATTCTACTAGAGTGCTACAAAGGTAGGGATCTAGTGTATTCTTCAAAAGAGATGTCCTCTAGCAATTTCAAGTAGGTGGAAAATGATAAGGAAAAGAATAATAACATATTCTTCTCCCCTAGGGTTTCAAACTAGCAATTTCATAATCTTAGAAATGAACAAGCAAATTTACCATAACCATTCAAAAATAAATGAAGAATTGCATATTTACTTACTTCGTCAAGAATAATCTAGCAACAAAACCTTAGTTGAAGACTCTCCACCATGAAAAATGCCAAAAAACACCAATAATATCCTCTCCAAGAAGTTGTGCACCACTTAATTTCAACCAAATACCCTTAAAGAGGGCTGAATTTCAGACCTCACACTTATGTGAGTGAAATATGATGAAAAATAAAAGAGATTTGTCTCTTATTTATACAATGATAATGACCTTTAATTACAATTTAGGTCAGAAAAGGTTGACATGGCCAAATTACATCAAAAATCCAATTTTTACATAAATTTAAAGAATTAAACCCTAAAATGTGTAGTATAAGTGATGTCATGCCCTCCTAGGGTGACATTGGGCCTCATAAGTGGGACGTCAGGCTCCATGAGAAAAACGTTAGGCCTTCCAAGGCCTCTGGATGATGCCACACGTGCCACCTGACACACAACTTCCTCCATCATGTCCATCTCACGTTGGGTGACGTCTAGGGTAACAAGGGTGACGTCATGGGCCTCCCAAGGCCATCATTCAGGGGGGAGAGCAAGATCCTCCTAGGTCTAATCCTGCCAAAGTGTCTCTGATGGAACATTCTTATTTTTCTCTGGTGCAAGCCCCTGGTTGGGGTCACAACATCCATCTAGTGGGATTTTATCCCCATGGAGGTCCAAGCTAATCATCTCCCCATATGTACTTGTCCACTAGGCATTGTCCTGCAATAAGAACAAGTACGCTCTCCATGGTCTCATAAGTCATAGGGATCATAGCAATGTCAATCACGTCTAATAATCAAATTACCCAAACATGTGCATCAAACCCCCCTTTACCCAGACAAATTCTCAAAGATGTTATGCAGTTTAAGAAACCAGGTTTGGAGAGGGTCTCAGGATGTCATATTGGGCTAATTCTCCTCAAGTTTGGGGTGTTTCCCTGGTGAAGACCAATCTAGGTCATGTAGGTGTATGAAATGGTGTAGGGAATGTTTGGGCAAGGGGTGGAGTGATAACAGAGAAATGTAGGTCTTACCTGTGGGTGCCTCTATAGAGGGCGAGTTGCACCTTGCCATGGATGCCATTGTTTCCTTTCCCATTCAATGCCTTTTATTATTTGTCTTATTTCTTTTTTCTTTTCAAGAGAATAGCTAGAGGACATTGTCCAAGCGTGGTGACCAGTGGTGACAGTGTTACCCACAAGCACCTCACAGAAATGATAAGGTTGGCTCATGATGAGACCCCCTTTCTCTTGACTATGCCACCAAGAGCCACTACCCTAGTTTTGTGACCAGATGGATGGTAGTGTCATACCACTACATGACCATGGACCTAATTGTTAAGGTTTAAGCTATTATTAGAGTTCTTTGCATTTCACTAGATAACAATAGCATAGATAGGATCACTGAGAAATACACAATCACAAGAGACACATAGTTTATCTTGGGAAACCCTCATGGGGGAGAAAACCCAACAAAAAATCCTTAATATAGATAGCCAATACAATGCCAAGAGATAACTCAAACAAATACATAAATTCCTCTCCCAATAATGTGCCTCTCTCTCTCTCTTCCTTCTCCAACTGCAACTCCGAACTTGCTTCTTGATGAACAAGTGAGTGTGTGTCCAAATGAGGCACTAGCCTCTTTATTTATACAATTCTGGCATGTGTGGACGAAGGTATCTTTTCACTGGCAGGGCCGAGTTCTTCTTCTGGGTGGTTATAACCACTTTAATATATTCTGGTTGGGCCAACTTCTCATTCTAGGTGGTTATAACCAGTTTAATATATTCTGGGGCTGAATTTTCATTTAGCCCATTACAATTAGGGTTTGACCAATCCGAAAAAGGGGATTTGGTCATTTACAATACACGACATCATCAATCTGCAAAAGGAGATTGATCTAACGAATAATACATCAATAATAAATAGAATACTCTTTGCAGTTACAATATTTCAACACTCCCCCTTAACAAGAAGGGTATTCTACAACAACATCGGGCGAGAGAGAGAGAAACATCATCAACAACATCTTGGAACAATGACTTTCATATATATAAATCATCGAAAGTTTTTCTCATCATCAACACAACACAAAGGCTGGAGCATCATCAACATAGCATGGAGTTGGAGTAGCATCAACACAACATGGAGTTGGAGTAGCATCAACACAACATGGAGCTGGAGTAACATCAACACAACATGGAGCTGGAGTAGCATCATCATCCTCATCAGCATGAGTCTAAGGTAACATCATCATCATATTCAACATTAAAGTTGAAATAATATCATCATCATCATCTTCAACAAGGAGCTGAAGTGGCATCATCATCTTCAACAAGCAGCTGAAGTGGAATCATCTTCAGCAAGAAGCCGAAGTGGCATCATCATCTTCAGCAAGCAGCTGAAGTGGCATCATCTTCAGCAATAAGCCGAAGTGGCATCATCATCTTCAGCAAGCAGCTGAAGTGGCATCATCAACATCATATTCAGCAAGAAGTCGAAGTGGCATCATCATCACCATCTGTATCAACATGGATTAGTATAACACTAATAGATCATCATCATCAATAACATCACAAGGTTGATACAACATCAACAACAACAATATCACAACACAAAGGTTGGAAACACATCATCACAACATGAGGCTGGCAACACATCATCACAGCACGAGGCTGGCACATCATCACAACAATTAAGCTGGCACATCATCACAACAATTAAGATGGCTCATCATCACAACAATTAAGCTGGAATCAAAACAAAACAATTAATACGGCATCAACAATTAAGCTGGAATCTCAACACAACAATTAAGCTGGAATCTCAACACAACAATTAAGCTGGCATCAACAATTAAGTTGGAATCTCAACACAACAATTAATCTGGAAGCACAACACTCGGAAGGCATCTGAACACAACAATTAAGCTGGAAGAACAACACTAGGCTAGCATCTGGACACAACAATTAAGCTGGAAGCACAACACTAGGCTGGCATCTCGACACAACAATCAAGCTGGAAGCACAACACTAGGCTGGCATCTCGACACAACAATTAAGTTGGAAGCACAACACTAGGCTGGCATCTCGACACAACAATTAAGCTGGAAGCACAACACTAGGTTGGCATATCAACACAAAACTACTCTCCCTTTCGAGGGAGGTCCTTTCGGACTATACCAAGCTTATCTCGAAATTTCTCAAACTTTACACAAGATAGAGGCTTGGTCAACACATCGGCAACCTGTTCATCTGTGATAACATATTAGATCTTTATGGCTCCTCTCTGCACCATGTCACGGATGTAATGGTATCAGATCTCTATGTGTTTCGACTTGTCATGAAATACATGATTCTTTGTCATCTTTATGCAGCTCTAGTTATCACATAGGATCATGGTTGCTTCTATCTCTAAGTCGAATAGACCTGTCAACAACTTCCGAATCCATATGGCTTCTCAACTGGCAGAACACACAATAATGTATTCTTCTTCCATTGTACTGAGAGAAATACTTGATTTCTTTCTACTCTGCCATGAGATCATGGCTAATCCCAAATTGAAACAACATCCTGAAGTGCTCTTCCTGTGAGAGACACTTCCAACCCAATCTGAATCAGTGTACCCACTCAATGTGAAATCATGATCTCCATCATAACTGAGACCACAATCTAATGTACCCTTAAGGTACCTCATCACATGTTTTGCAGCAACTAGGTGAACATGTATGGGTTCTACCAGAAACTAACTCAAAGTGTTCATGGAAAAACACATATCTGATCTGGTGTTCGCCAGCTACATCAATGATCCAATGATCTGTCTATACAACGTGGCATCAATCAATTCTGACGAAGTGTCGACTAGAAGCTTCAACTTTTTTTCCATGGGTGTATTCATGGACTTGCACTCTAACATGTCAAATCTCTTTAGGATTTCGTCTGCGTACTTCCCTTGGTTAAGGAAGATTCTCTTTGGGCTCTGCCATACCTCAAGACCTAAGAAATAATGCATTAGACCAAAGTATTTCATCTCAAATTTTGTAGCGAACTTCTTCTTACATTCGGTGATGAGATTTTCTTCTCTATTTAAAAATAAGTCATCCACGTACATCAAAAATATCACCAACACATCATTCATAATCTTGAAGTAGAGGTTAGAATCAACTTTACTCTTGGTAAAGCCCAAGCTCATCAGGAAACTGTCAATTATGCCATATCAAGCTCTAGGAGCTTGCTTCAACACGTACAGATCCTTCTCCAACTGGCAGACATGAGTCTTTCTATCTTCAATCTTCAAATAATTTTTTCTCATTACATTGTACCAATCTGGTACACTTGCTCAGCTGCAACTCAATCTGCACAACCATGTGCTAGCTCTATGTGCTTTCTGCAAGGTACTATCTGTCTCATTGTCTAGGAGCATGTCCTCTACTCTCTCTGCAACTGTTCCTTCTGGAATCTGGGACTCTGCACCTGCAACTGCTCTGAGGCTGAGAATGCTTGTTTCATTCTCACCGTGGCTGCTAAAATCTGAGAGTAACTCCTCTTATTCTATCATGACAACATTTTCATCTGAAACTAAGAGTGGATCAATAACTGATACTGAAGATATCTCTTCTTCTTTCATGGAGGTAACTCTATCTTTCATTGTAGTCATGTCTCCATGACTTAACTAATGTACTGCACCAACTGCCACTCAATTTTAAATATGGGGATTTCTCCCCCTGCATCTCATACTATATATGAATCATGGTTGTTCTGGTTGTCTTCATAAATACTGAAACTATTTCTTCAATAAGTGTTTCATCATAGTCTTCTCCCCTTTGCTGGGAGAATCCTCTGGACATACATTAGGCTTTGTACATCTACAACATGTTTGATCTATATAGATCAATATTGGAAGTCAATATTGACTTCTCTTCTCACAGAAGAATCCATATCCTAGTCTTTCTGACTAGCTTCCTTCTTTGTTATTGGAACAAGGGAATCTTCCCAGAAGATTTCATATCTCCTAGAAGTTTTTGAAGCTACGATCTAGTCTTCTGACAACATCTGTCTCCCAGTCATGGAAGTTGATTCTTCATCTAATACTTTCTGAGATCAGGCTTACTCTCGATTTCTTCTAAGGCTATAAGGACTCCATCATCTCTTACAGGGTATACTTGGTGTTGAATACCAAGTTTATATGTGAAATACAAAGTCAGGCTTCAAACAAGTTCTGCTTCCCATTCTAATGTTCGGTCATTTTTGGAGCCTTCTACTCCTTTCAATCAATTTTCATATGAGATACTCTGAATCTCAAGAGATAGCTTCTTCTTCATCTTCTTTAGTACATGATTGTATATGGTCATGTACATAGTTTGCTTCATGTATTATTTAATATGTTGCCTTATGCAACCTTCACTATAGCTTTCTCAAGCTTATCACCTGTGACCTGAAACAAGGTCAACAAAACAACAAGCAAGAATAATATCCTTTTGATAATAGTAGATAAAGCAATAGAACGAACAATCATCACAATAGCTCCTTTAGAGATATCACTTGTAACTTGTTTGAAGCAAAGATTAAAGGTAAGAGATACAATACGAAATGAGGTCAACACTCTTATAGTGTTGTGATCGAACATTCCTCCATGGCAACTTGGAACTAACACACGAGGTTTCTCCTAGAGGAGATGTTAGTTGTATCAAGCAAATGATTACATCAAGATTTTACCTCTATATTCTCACGTGATACCAAGTATAATACTTTTCAAAGACTTCTATCTCAACTATAGTGGTTACTTGTAAAGGGGTAGTCATCAACTTGATTAATCAAACCTGGAACCTGGAGCCTTGTCCTCAAGAATGAGTGTGCTTGCTTGTCTTCCAAGTCTCCTTCACTCAATATGACGAGTGATTTCTTTAACCTGTCTTCTGTACTAAGACAATATGCTATCTTGATAGAAGGTTGGGTTAGAGGATAAACTCTATGATCTCAAATTTTAATCCATGTAATACCTTATCTTAGATTTTGATCAAAGGTTAGAATGATGGTCATAGCTAGAACATGCAACACTGATCAAAATAATGTCATAACAAATAGATGCATATTAGAATAATCACACCTGGGTTGCATTATTCCTTTGAATGTGTTGGATCTTGAGATCCTTCTGGATCTATGGAAAGAGGTCCCTTCTCCTGCAAATACCCTTTAAAGCTTAACTGTTTAAACATGTGTAAGTACATACCTCTGACGACACTTCCAGGTAGTGGCATCATTTAGTAGCAACGGTAATGATCACCAACTCTTAAAACATTTAAGGGTGTCTGGAACTGGTACTACGACTGGTACTTCAACTAATACTGCAACTGCAATTGATACTGCAACTAATTCTGAGAATGAAACTGCAACTGCAGCTTAGGGTTTTATGAGGAAACCTTATTTTTTCAAACTTCAAATTTTGAAATTCTGATCCAGGGGATAGATGTGCTGAGTTGAGGCAAGTAAGCTGGTGTAGTCAGATTTTTGAAAATCCAACTTTTACCCCCTCAAACTTGACCAGTGGATTTTTGGACTGGTGCTTCCGGTTTTCTAGTACTTCTGATACTTCTGGTTTTCTAGTACTGGTGAAAACTAGGGTTTCACTTTTCGGGAGATCTAGCCACTGAAAAGTTGCGTTGAGGATGCCAAAGTGATCCTTGAGGAAGGGCACACTTTTATAGATGGTTTTGGGGCTGAAATTCTTCTTCAATAAAAATCCCTAATTTTCATGTATGACAATAGTGACATTTTTCACTTTCTCTTGTCAAAGATGCTCTCTTCAGATTAGCTTTGATACCATGTTAAGGTTTAATCTATTATTAGAGTTCTTTTCATTTCACTAGATAACAATAGCATAGATAGGATCACTGAGAAATACACAATCACAAGAGACACGTCATTTATCCTGGGAAACCCTCATGGACGAGAAAACCCAACAAAACTTCCTTAATATAGATAGCCAATACAATGCCAAGAGATAACTCAAACAAATATAGAAAGTCCTCTCCCAAGAATGTTTCTCTCTCTCTCTCTATTCCTTCTCCAACTACAACTCCGAACTTGCTTCTTGATGAACAAGTGAGCGTGTGTCCAAATGAAGCGCTAGCCTCTTTATTTATACAATTCTGGCATGTGTGAACGGAGGTGTGTTTTCACTGGCAAGGCCGAATTCTTCTTCTGGGTGGTTATAGCCACTTTAATATATGTTGGCTGGGCCGACTTCTCATTCTGGGTGGTTATAACCACTTCAATATATTCTGGGTCCGAATTTTCATTTATCCCATTACAATTAGGGTTTGACCAATCCGCAAAAGGGGATTTGGTCATTTACAATATCCGACATGATCAATCCACAAAAGGGGATTGATATAATGAATAATACATCAATAATAAATAGAATACTCTTTGCAGTTACAATATTTCAACACTAATATGCCGACTCATGATGAGACCTCCTATCCACCAACTAGATCTTGAGTTTTATTTTATTTTACAGGTCCCATTTTCTTGCTAAGAAGCCATTTATTTCTTTCTTGGGAATCCCTGGGCGAAGCATCTCAAGGTTTCATTTTGGATTTTAACTTTTTCCAGCTACTTTTACCCTCTGGGCCTTTAGCGCCTTCTTCCAAAAAGGCAAGGTACAACCCTTACTAGCTTGGCAAACCCAATGCCCGAACCAAGGTAGGGGAAATATGAGAGGGACAATGATGAAAAGTGGTAAGTATGGAAGGAATGGACGATGACCTTCCATAGATCCACCCAGTGGAAATTCATCCCTAAGGGAACCAACTTACTAGGGCACTATGTCACCCCCCCCCAGGTATGGATAAGTTAAATGGCATAATTTACAAGAAAACATCATGAAACAAAAGAGAGTTCAGTGCACATATTTGAATTCTTCGAAAATCAGAGTGATACATACCATGATACTCAGAATCATAACCTCATGGAGCAGGACCCACTGCTACTTCAGAATCAGGCCGATGGGATGGATGTTGTTGCTGCTAATAGATATGACACACTGAAGAAACGATGGGCCCTCCAGGGCCAAGCGCAAGTCATGTGGCTCTCGATACTCCATTTCTAGGACCTGTGGGCCTCAAGACATAATATCCTTAGTTATCCCTATGATAAGGGATAAGAAACCCAATAGTAAAGGCACTAGTCATGCCTCTTTTTGCATGGGAGATATAAATCATTGCCTTGAGAAACACAATTTTTGGTCCTGTGAAAGGTTTATTGCTTGAAGTTGTTTTGTCTCATTGAGAGGACTCGTCCCCCAATAGGGCATCCCCTCTCTCCCAAAACTCTAATTGTTGTTACAAACTTTAACCAACGACCATTAACGTTTCATAACCCTAGTTACTAATACTCACATAACTCCTAAACTAACCCTAAACTAACTTCTAAATTTTACTCATTTACACTACTAACTAGGGTGCATCTTTTGGGCTAGTTCTTAACAATTTTGTATGGTTGATTTTTCTACTGCATACCATTGAATTCTACAGCCATAAGGCTGCAATTTTATGCATAAAATGATTGTTTACAACAACCATCTTCTCTTGATTGTTAAGTACCCTTTTTAAGCCTATATTCACTGCCAAGCTTGATGTTGATTTACTCAACTAGTTTAGATATTTGTATGTTGATTTAGATGTTTCATTTTATTATATAAATTTCCATCTACTGATGAAAATTAGGGAAAAAAATCTTAACTTGTTGATCCAACTAACATATATCATTGCAAAGTATTTTTTCATGTGTGTCGGGTAGGTACAATCATCCAGAGAAGTATTATACCTATGGAGAAACAATTACTTGAATTACAATGCATCCCTTCCTACCTTTTATTCCACTTATACTTGACTTCTAGGGGCTTCACTTCTATTTCCCTCCATCTCCATCTCAATCCCCCTAGGGTCATTAGGATCACCTCCCTATAGTGACCTAGTCACCCTTGAAGTGTGGGACCTACATCGAGGTGACATTGGGTGTAGGATTCCCAACTTGTAGCACTTTATTTTTGGTTGGGTCGGGATTTTCCCAACCTATAACTTGTGCTATAACATTTTGGCGCCACTATCAGGGAATATTTTGAATCTTCTTCTCACCCTAAATGAAACTTTGGTAAGGTATCCCAAATCCTTTCCCTTAGCTTACCTGGCGAATCCACCCAAGGGACATTCCATTTCCACCTTATCGAAAAAGATTTTTCCTAAAATCTTGTCTGGTGACTCCACCTTCCATGAACCCACCTTCCCCTTTCCCCCCTTTCCATCCCTTGATGAGCCTTGATCTCATCTGGCGAGTCCATTGAGGTATTAACTTAAGTGATGGAACCATGGCCTCATAGGACTTACCATGGACATTCCATAATGTGTACCCTTATTTTGATGTTTAGAATGTCCCTGGCTATCCAAATCATTGTCCAAAAAAATGGAGAGCAAGTTCCTCCAAATTTGACGGTGATCCAGCTCTAGCA
>ML825796.1:36282-80183 GCA_009831015.1 Picea engelmannii | reverse complement strand
TATCTTATATTGCTCTATATTTCATGATATATGCTTGGAAATTAGCCTTTTTCCCTACTTCACCTTGGTGGTTGGCATTGTTCCCTAGTAAGTGGTCTTCTTTGGGAATGGGTTTGCTACTAGGAACTCCCTTAATAAGCCATCGTATTGTTACCAACCATACTCACCACTTTCCATCATTATTCCCCTTCATTTCCTTATCTCTTGGGATTTTAGGGTGTATTGGCCCAAGAAGGGGTTGTCCCTCATTCTATGGGAAGAATGGGTTGAAGGAACATAGGGGTTGATGTTGGGTAAAAGATAAAATCCTTGTTTAAACATTCCAGATGTTTCTCCTAGGGATCACCCAAGAAAAAAATAAGACACTTATCTTTGAGTAAAGGGGACCCACAATATAATAAAGAATGCTTGAAAGGTTAGTTGAAGGATATGAGGTCTCATCACGAGCCATGTATCACGTCCATGGATATCTAGTGGTATGACATTGTCATCATTTGGTCATGAAACCAAGGCAATGGCTCTCAGTTGCATGGCTGAGAGAAAGGGGGTCTCATCAGGAGCCAAACTTCTTATTTCCATTAGGTTTTTGTGGGTGACATTGCCATCACTTGGTCACCATGCCAGGGAAGTGACCTTCAACCTCTCCTTATGATATATTGAAATAAAACAAAGAAAGAAAGAGAAAATTAAATTGATGGGCTTGGAAAAAGTGCATTACGGACGAAGGGACCACACACCCTCTACAAAGGCACCCATGAATGAGACACTACGACCCCTTGTATGTCATGAGCCCTATGCCCATTGAGTCTTGACCCAAACCACTTCATCCACTTTACATGGCTTAGAGAGGGATATCTTGGAAACTCTCCTTGACCTAGGGAAATATCTACCCAATAGGACACCTCATCAACCCTCCCATATTCAAGCTTGACAAGTCGCATAGTGTCTTTGAGTTGTTAATTGTTTGATAAAGTGATATTTGATGCACACGCTTAGATGTATTATTTATTGATTGGATTCACTTATCATGATGTTATGACTTGAGATCCTTGGAGGGTGTGCTCATTTGTCTTTGCAGGACCTAGTTGTTGAACAATTTTGGGAGAACAAGCCTAGGTTGGGATTCCATGGGGCTACAACCCCACAGGTTGGATGTCAGGGGTCCACATGATGGATGAGAGAGATCAGACTTGTAAGGCCTTGATGATGACTTGTAAGACCTATCTCAACCCTCACTTGCCAAACGATTTTCCTAGGAGGGGAAAAACGTCCTATTTTTTAGCTTGACGTCATGTTTTTGGGGCTAGGGAATAGTGGTGAGATGCCACTCTTGTGACACATGGACGTTTGAGGAGGAGAAAGGTCTTAAACATTATGAGAGTGATTATATTCTTGACATGTGGCCTTTGGAGTCCTACCCATGCTTCTCCAATACCAACGACTTCCTCAAAGTGGCAATACGTCCCCTAAAAGGGTGACGTCCTCCTAAATTAGGGTTTTATTTGTGCAAAAAGTGAAAATTTAAGTGAATTGTTTAATATTACTTTGTTAAGGGGGAAAGATTAGGGTTGTTGAGCCCTAATTTTGTGGTTTACTCCTTAATTTATGGATAAAATATGTTAGCTACATTTTGTATAAATAAAGATAATAAGATCTCATTTTAAACATAACTCTCCCTCTTGTGAGAGGCCTTGGTCTGAAATTTTCAGCTATCTTGGTTCTTTTATCCCTTTTGCACTTGTGTATGGATATACTTATGAATGGTTGATGGAAGAAGTGATGCACTAGTGTTGGAAGGCTATTATATTGCTATTGTGGTGGATTATCTTGGTATTTTTCCTTGAATTGGTATGGTTTATACTTTCTTGCTATCATTTGTTTCAAGTCAAGGTTGTTGTGCTAGGAACTAGGTGGGAAGTATAAGGGAATACACCCCCACCTTAGTCTTCATCACTTTATGCTTCATCTTATTGATTTAACAAGGGTTTTCTAAGAGAAGTATAAGGGCATACACCCTCTTAGCTTAAACCTTAGCTAGAGAAATTTGCCTTGGGAAGTAAAAGGGATTACACCCCCAAGGAGGTAGTTTCTATAGCTCTTGTTTATTTGACTCCATTAACCCAATAGTAAAGGCACTAGTCATACCTCTTTTTTCATTGTAGATATAAATCATTTCCTTGGGAAACACAATTTTTGGTCTTGTGAAAGGTTTCTTGATTGAAGTTGATTTGTCTCATTGAGAGGAGTTTTCGCCCACTAGGGTGTCCCCTCTCTCCCAAAACTCTAATTGTTGTTACAAACTTTAACCTACATCCATTAGGGTTTCATAGCCCTAATTACTAACATTATCTTAACTCCTAAACTAACCCTAAGCTAACTCCTAAATTTTACTCACTTACACTACTGACTAGGGCACATATTTTGGGCTAGTTATTGGCACTTTTGTATGGTTGATTTTTTTGTTACATGCCATTGAATGCTACAACCATAAGGCTGAAATTTTCTACAGAAAATACATGTTTACAACAACTATCTTCTCTTGCTTCTTAAGTGCCATTTTTCAGCCTATATTCATTGCCAAGCTTGATGCTGATTTACTTAAATAGTTTAGCTATTTGTATGTTGATTTAGATGTTTCATTTGTTGATATAAATTGTCATATACTGCTTCAAACTAGGGAAACAAATCTTAAATTTTTGATACAACTAACATATATCATTGCAAAGTGTTTTTTCTTTTGTCTCAGGTAGGTACAATCATCCAGAGAAGTACTATACTTGTGGGGCAACAATTACTTGACTTAAAAGGCATCTATTCCTACCTTTTATTCCACTTAGACTTGAACTGTAGGGCCTTCACTTACATTTCCCTCCATCTCCATCTAAATCCCCCTAGGGTCATCAGGATCGCCTCCCTAGCATGACCTAGTCACCCTTGAAGTGCGAGACCTACATCAACGTGACACTGGGTGTAGGATTCCCAAGTTGTAGCACTTGATTTGTGGTTGGGTCAAGATTTTTCCCAACCTACAACTTGCGTTATAATAACGCCAATTTGTTAGCCCACTTTTTCACCCTCTAATCGGATCTGATATAGTAAAAAATAAACAATGGAAAAGTGGCTAATTCAAGGAGATAATTCCCCAATTGTCACAGGAAAACCTCCTCTCCATTCAGGTTGGCATGTGCCAACCTCAAGGGGAGTCGCTAGGTACCTTGTTGTTGATTTAGACCTAATTTTCTGCAAAAGAAACACAAACACAACAACCAATTTATCTTGGACAATGTGAAACCCCTCCCAAGACATTAGGGAAATTGATAGTTAATCGCTTGGAAGGATCCCTGCAGTTTTAGTGTGAGAAAGATTGATAGCAAGAGAAAATAAAACCACTTAAAAGATCAAAATTAATCGCAATAAGAAGCTATGAGATACTAATCGAAGCACACAGTAAAGACATAATACCGACACGAAATGAAAGCTCGATACAAGCATAACACTTCTTTATCAATGGCTCACAAGAGGGATGATTGCACCACATTAGACAAGTCAAGAACCAGTACAATGGTTATCCCCACACAAAGAAAGAGTGGCTAGTCTATAATAGAAGAAGAATGAAAGAGAGAAAAAGAGTATGAATGTTGTTGCTGCAAAAATCTGACCCATAACAATGAGGAGAAGCCTCATTAAATAGGATTGAAGGCGCACTATGTGAAATAAAAATAGCCAAGGAGCATGAGTTTAATAATAGGTTATTAAGGTGTGTGGGCTAAGTAAACGTTGACACATGAGAATAAATGAATAGAGTTGACACCAAGTAATATGAAGTAAATTTGGAGTTAAACCTCACGTGTGGATGCATGAATGAGGATAATAAGGAGGTGTTAGAAGTGAGATTCACCCTTAGATTGCAAAAGGATAATCCCAACACCCATCAAATAGGTTTGTGAATGTAGATTAATGATAGAAGGTCAAATGGACAAAACTCAACATAGCAATGTTTTAACATAGAAAGTCTAGGATAGTATGCATAAGAAAATGAGGTTTTGACTAACTTTAGTCAGTGGTTTAAGAATTTAAAGTGAGTAAATGGAATACTTGGTGAGGAAGGTGGATAGGTCTTCTATTATAATTAGACCGTCTAGCAACTAGGTGAAGAAAAACTCAGTCACAAAAACTTCTTGAACTAAATTTAAAACACTGAAAAACATTTACAACAACATTATAATCAAACATCCATTATAACACAACCATAACATCTCATAAGGATCATCCAATAATGAGAATTCAGAGTAAGAAGAAACAAGATGATGAAAAGAGGTTGACTTCCATTAATCAAAATATCTTAGGTCTCTTACATAAACCAGAGTACAACTCTGTTTAGTCAAAATGTTACAAAATAGGGAGCTCTGCTCAACCATTCGAACCCAACATAACATTCTTTTGATGTATTTATAACCAAAACATGAGAAAACAACTTGAGATGCGAGCTAGCCTTTCTATCCTAGGATTCTCCACAAAATGCTATTAATCTAACATCTGTACAAAATGATCTAACAGACTGCTAGAATCAAGGAGCCTATTGGCAACAACTCTACCAAGATATAAATGACATGTTTTGTTGTTGCTTGGGTGCATCTCCTCCAGTGCCATGTGTCCTCCAAGCCTTTGTGTTGAGCTCCATATGCCACATGTTGATCCTTGGTTCCCTCCAAATCATCAAAGCCAATAAGAGGCAATGAATTCAAAACTGTTCACTGTAACAGCCAATTCATAGCATCTTTTCATAGCACAACTGGGAGCAGATTCCGTAGCGGTTGCCTCTGTAAAACTGTTTTGTAGCCAATTCCGTAGTGTGTTCGGTAGAATATTTTGTAGCGCCCACCTGTAAAACTGTTCTGAAGCAACTTTCCATAGCGAATTTCCACTTTATGTCTGGATAGGTGATTCTGCAGTGCTTTCGGTAGCGCATCTACATAATAGTCTGTGTGGATGATTCTGTAGCACTTGGCGCTATGAAATATCTGTGTTTTTTCTATGTCATGCAATGAACCTCAAAACCCAAAAAGTCTTAGTAGATGGATTATGAGCCTGTAGATGCCTCCAGTAGGTGAAATTATAATATTTCCCTTAACACTTCAAGCTTGGAAAAACTAATCATCATAAAAAATGGATCTATCATCCTCTCCATTTTATCTTCTCAATCTGGCACTCCTCCTTGTTGCAGGAGAAATTCCCTCTGTTGCAACAACATTTGTTTCTTTTGCAGGTGAACTTCTCTCTACTGCAGGGACAGTTCTCTCTATTGCAGCTTGGGATAGAAAATTATAATTCCTTTGGGCTAGATCATCCTTGAAGGGTTGCAATTCTTCTTTGAGCTTTATGTTTTGGGACTATATGCTTCTTTTTTTCCTATACAAAGTCTTAAGTTTCCTACGGAGAGGTAAGAATCTTCTTGTTGTAAACCTAGACAGATCAAGGGTTTCATTATACATGTCCATGAGCTCCTTCATCTTCCTCCTCTCAGTCAATCTTTCTCCCTTCAAACATGTAACTTCCTTCCTTGCATCCCTGAGTTGTCTGATCAATCTCTTGAAGGTTGGATTATCAGGGGGAGTGTTGATGTTTATGACTTCAACATGATTCTCAATAGCTTCACCCTTACCTTTTTCTTTCTTCTGAACTGAAGCTTCGGTCATGACCTCAATAGGCTTCCCAACAATATCACTTTTATCTTTAACTTTCTTTGGGACTAGATCTTTGGGTATGACTTATGTTTTAGCAGCTTCCTTGTGGGATGATGATCTAGTGAAAGGCCTCCTAACTCTAGTCTTAGTTGTTGTAGTAGGTGAAGGAAAATGCAATTTTCTCCCCTTTTTGGATGTAATTTTGGTTGATGAGGGAACCTCCTCTAGTTCATGTGCAGTCTGAGGTGAAAGTTCTCTTTGTGGGGAGTGATGGACTTCTCTCTCTTATTATTCAATTTCTTTAGGAACTTCTTTGTCTTGGGCCATAGGTTTGCTCTTTCTCTTTTTTCTTGTTTCTGCTTGGAAAATAATACTAGCTAGCAAAGGGTTATGCACCCTAGATTTAGGGGTGGAGGCTACATCTAGTTGTGTATTAGTAGAGACAATGAATTATTCCCAAGTGAGGTTTCCTTCCTTCAATTCTTCCATTACAAGCATCCTGATCAACCCAGAGTGGAAAACATTAGTGTCCACAGCCTTGGACTTGGCTTGGACCCTATCAACCATTTTTCCCATACTTATAAACAGATAGAAAGGGATATTCATCAAATCCTTACCAGTGAAGTGTAGCAAGAGCCTAATGTGATACTGGTATATCATGTTGAATCTTCCCTCACATGTAAAATACCTCTAAATAACTTTCAACATTTTGTGAAAACCCTCAACCAAGTGGCTCCTAGGTACTCCCTTTGACAAATTGTCTTTTTGATAATCTGGCTTGAGGAAATCCTTAGAAAAGGCTGCATTGAGAGTCATTTATTTGAACCACCTCTCACCAGTGTTGGGTATCTCAGTGGTTGCTTCAATGGTGGCCTCAGATACCTCCAACTCAAGGGTTCCTACGTTGGTCTTAGTGCCATAAAAGTTTAAAGCAAACTCTCTGGCTACATTAGGGTGTCCCCTCTGCATGTTTTGACATAAACATAGACAACCAACCCTTTGGAAAACCTCCCTGATCATAGGATCAACATCAAATAGGTGCATGTCAGAAGGCTCAGTCCTGACCACACTCCCACCTTTGTGAGATTTATTATGTTGAGGTGTATCCATTGATAAAGGTAGGAGGTCAAACATTGTAATGTTATGAGAGGTGTAGGAAACCAAACAAAGACAAAAAGGCTTTAAGTTTTGAAAAGTGGTCCTTATTTGGTCTTTCAGGGCTTTCCTCCAATTTACTTCTGAACTAGTAAGAGACTAGTTTGATGGATGAAAATGGGGGAAGAAGCTCCTTTGATAACTTCTATGCAAGGAGGTTGCACTGTCAATATTTAGGCTAACTTAGGGCCACCATACAGGGTCAACATCAATCTAAAGCAAAGGCTCCTAAACTTTCACTGCAAATGAACTTTGAGATAAAACTATAGGATGCCACTGTGAATAAGGAAAGCTAATGTTGGATCTGTAAGAATAGAAGATGGCACTAGTTTGACACAAAAATTGAAACGCTGGAACAAGGATCTGTAGCGTAGTTTAATAGTGGTTTCTGTAGCGTAGTGTGGATAACATGAGCCAAGAGGATAAATGGGCATTCAAAGATCTGGAGCAAATTGACTCAATTTCAATGGAGAAAAATAACAATATGCAGATGGCTAAGAATTTTGTGGCAACAGAGGTAAATGGGCTAGTAGGTGGAAGAAACCACAGTTGGCAGTCCCAGGTGCTATGAAAATATAAACAAAACCTTCAATTGATCTTCAACAGAGCTTGGATGGCTCAAGAATTACTTGGACACCAAAACTTGATTATTGATGATATTCAACAAGCCTGGAGTCGTTTGCAACCACCTCAGTCTCTAATTCACCTCGGTCAGTTAGTTATATAGCATAATCCACAACGCTGCCTGGACTAGTAGTTTCTGCAACGCCGAGCTAGGAGAAGGATTTCAAATTTGGTAAACAGTTAGAAATTCATAAATGACCAAATCACGATATTCCTTTTGAATAAAAGGGTGTTGAAAACAATGAAAAGGCATGAAATCATATTCATAATTTCGAATGATGGTAAAGAGGGAGAGTGTACAAAGATGCGCTATGAAAACAATTAGTGAGTTGGCAGCGTACTTGACAAGGTTTGATTTGACTCCCTAATGGTAAAAGGGACAAAGTGGAGAGGTTCAAGCATATGAATGGATGGAGTGACTTGTCAGGTTTTTAGAGTCATGGAGTTAATAGTGATATTTGTCAAATCAAGTGACGAGTGAATGATGTAAACCATAAAATGAACCTAGGCTATATGCCATAGGTGTGGGTCAAATATGTAATCCAAGTTCCAACCCTTTATTTGTTTAAACTATCCTAAGAAAAATATAAAGAGAAAATCAAAAACAAACTTTAAAAAACTGATGGTAAAAAAATAAAACCTAAGGAGAAATTTGACCCATGACAACTTCATGTAATAACATTGGCTCCACAGGCGATGGCATGCTCCCTGTGAGCTTCCAAGAACAAGCAACTTCAATGTATTATCCTAGGGCTATGGGGTCATTTATTCAAACAAAAATGAAAAAGAAAAAGTGATATTTACAATGAATGGAAAGCCACTCATTTCTTAAGAAAAACACTTCTTCAAAAAGTGTCGATTGACAGGGCCACCAAAAACTTCAGAATCCTCCAAGTTCTGCAATTTATAAGTGTTATATGAAAATACCTCATAAATATTGAAAGGACCAATCCACAAGGCTTAAAATTTATCATGTTTTCCTTTGTCTTGCTTAGGTGCATCCCACTTGAGCACTAGATCTCCCAACTGGAAATCTTATTTTCTTACCTTCTTGTCAAAGGCTTGCTTGATCTTCTGTTGATGGTCCTGTGCTTTGTCAAGGAGTTGTTACCTAGTTTGTTGTACTTCTATCAGTTGTTGTATCCTACTGACCATATCATCAGGTTCTCCTTGGTAGTCCTGGAGGAATTTTTCCACAGAGAATGCAAGCTGAGTAGGAAAGATAGCTTCAATCCCATATACAATCTTAAAAGGGGAAACACCAAGTTACCTCTTTGTTGTAACTCTATCATCCCATAAGGAAAATGTTAGCTTTGAGTCCCTTGATTTCTTGTTGTCTTCTAACAATTTCTTGATGATATTTATGAGGCTCTTGTTAGAGGATTTTACCAAGCCATTTCCTTGGGGGTAATAAGGAGTAGAATGGACTAATGTAATCCCACATTGTTCACAAAAATTGATCAATGGTTCAACTTTAAAAGAGGCAAGATTGTCAGTAACAATATTTCTTGGACAACCAAATATTGACATGATATCCTCAAGAAAACTAATGATTACCTTGTGGGAGGCACTCCTTGTAGGAATGGATTCTATCCACTTGGTGAAATAATCAGTGGCAGTCAAAATCCACCTACGCTGACCACTTGAAGCTAGATGGATTTCCCCAATGAAGTCAAGACCTCATTGTTGGAGTGTAACACCCTTGTTTCCCCCATCTTGTAATTAATCGTAAAATAGGATTACCATGCTAAGGAATGTGGACAATGTAAATGTATTATTGTTAAACTGCCCATAACTTACTATTTGGGGGTGAAGCCTTGAAGTAGCAGCCATGATATCTATAGAGGAAAGAAATCAGTTAATGAATAAAGGAACAATGGTTGAATCATCAACCACCCCCATGAATGGAAGTACCACCTCGAAGTACCACAGAGACCTGCAGACCGGAGCTTCCTTCTGACATAAGTAACAGGACAGGTCGAAAACCTTCCAGAGGAGGGAAGGTAAGATAAATATAGAGACACAACAAGAGAGGAGACATGGGACAAGAGCACAAGCTCATAAGAGATATGTGAGAACCCAAAGGAAGTGATGAGAACACGACCTAAAGGACCCGAACGCGAGCTTGATGCTGAGTAAGAATCTGATAAACCTCGCAAGGTCGTTGTGACAGAGAGAGTTTCTCTGAAAGATGGCGTAAATTCCCTAGTGATATCATGTCTTGGCACGGGGGTGGCCAAAGTGCTAAGAATGAATGCCTCTGAGCCTATGGTTGGG
Organism: Picea engelmannii; assembly: GCA_009831015.1. Taxonomy (NCBI): domain Eukaryota; kingdom Viridiplantae; phylum Streptophyta; class Pinopsida; order Pinales; family Pinaceae; genus Picea; species Picea engelmannii. Next base: position 70,443 of record ML825796.1, on the reverse strand, counting down.
TGGAAAGGCGCACACCCACAATCAATTATTTGGATGCAACTTGTAATAGATAAGTATTCTCATACCCTGTGAAATTGAGTTGTAATTGTGTAAATATACTGTGAATGATCCAGGGATGGATATGTTTTCTTAATGATTTATATTGTATCCCTTTTTGGTGTCTGGTTGATTTTGTAATTAGGAAAGTAATAAATTATATGGATTATACATGTTTTGTATTCGTAAATGCTTGCGCCCTGTGGTGGCTTAAGTTAGATCCACAAGTTGTGAGTTCTTCGACCTTGGGCATAGTTTCACGTACGCCTGTAGACACTCCTAGTCGCTCTGAGTCCCTTGGAGGAGGGATTCTGTTAAATATCAGGAGAGATAGTGCACATATGCACAGGCTCTCTTCGAGGTAGGCAGATACCAAGAACCACTTAAGTTCTAGAGTTGAGGAATGAGCATAAGGGGTGCATGGAAGAACCCTTCCAAGTGTTAAGTTCAGGAGGAAGAGTGCCAAGCTCTTAATCCTTTCAGAGCTAACAAAGTTCAGGAAGAGTAACGAGGTTGAAGTATCAAAAGAGAAGGTTCCTTTGGTTGGGAATCATTGTGGAGCACGAAGATGAAATTAGCGGACATGATAGTTCATGGTCCGCAATCAACCCACATCGTTGATCTCATTGGGAATGGAAGATAAATGAATAGGATTAGACTAGAGTCGAGCGAGAACTTCCCAGATTGCGGAGGTTGGACCCTGCAATCACTGTGAATCGTCAATCTATGAACGAAGATCGAGGGTGGGGAATCATTGCAGAGCGCGAAGATTAAATTAGTGGACGCACTAGTTTGCGGCCCGCTATTCACCAACATCATTGATCTAGTTAGGATGGAAGATCAACGACTCCGATTATACCAAGTTGGGCGAGTACTTTCCAGATTACGGAGGTTGAGCTCTCTGATAAAGAGCATCCATGTTGGGGCCCTGCAAGCATGGTGAACCATCGGATCTGAGCGCAAAAGGGATGATAGTCATCCGATCTAAGATAAAGTGTGTGAGTTTTAACCTTTGCGTGCCCAGGGAGATTGACTTGCTAAAGTCCCGAAGTCCCGAAGCAATTTGGGACCGTCCATCGCCAAGAGGGACAGGTGGCGTAAGTCTATGGACTCCGGGTAAAGACACGAAGTAGATCTTGGTTGTTGATTGCCCGGAGAAGTACGTGTCAATATATCGGAGTCTTCGAGTGAATGCACTTTGTAAGAAATGAGGGCGTAGAAGTTTGGAACTACCGAAGCCCGAAGTGTTGGAGTTCACCCTGACCGTTGATCGGGAAGGATGCGTGGCGCACGATCTATGATTCCAGAACAATGTACTCTGGGAGGACAGATTTTTGGAGTGTTTGGATCACCTGAATGCCAAAGTCCTAAAGTGAGTTGGGACCGTTCATCACCAATAAGGGCACATGGTGACAGATCGTTAACTCTAGGTGAAAGCACTCTGGGAGAACGCGACGAAGAAGAGTTTGAAATTGTCGAAGTCCAAACAACCGAAACAACAAGAAGTCGTTGATTTGTGGGAGGACACATGTCATCATATCACGGACTCTGGGTAAAACATTCTGGGAGAAATAGAGCGTGAAGAAAACTGAGATTTGAGACCTCCAAAAACCGAAGTTCTAAAGTTGACGAGAGCCGTCGATTTAAAGGTGGACACGCGGCACCAGATCCAAAACTATGGAGGAAAGTGGAGGGGGGGAAATCCTAAGTCCTAGAGGAGAATATCGATCGTTGATCGAGAAGGGAATCAAGGGGCGGTTGATCTGGTTGAAAGGGACAAGGTCTCGGAGCGAAAGTAGAGCCTCTGATTGAGGAGGACGTGTGGCGAACGATCGGTTATTTTGGGGAAATCACTTTGGAAGAAACAAAGGATTGAGAATGAAAACTCCTGAAGGCCGACCTCACAGAGAATATCATGGTCGTAGATCGAAGGGAGACAGGTGGCAGCAGATCCAAAGGTCTGAAGGTTGGACTTCGGAAGATTTATGAGTAGGCAAAAGTTTAGAGTTGAAACCCCTGAATCCCGAAGTCTGAAAGTAAATCTGGACCGTTAGATCCAGAGGAACATGTGGTGACAGATCGTGAGTTTTCGATAAATACTTTTGGATTTTCAGTTAAGAATTGAGAAACCCAAAGTTCGAAGACCCAAAGGGATCGTAGTCGTCGATCTATGGAAGACACCCATCGGTGGACCATCAGATTTAGATAAAAGTCATTGGTGGAAAACAAGAGTTGAGATTTGAGATTTCTGAAGCCCGGAATCCTGAAATGATCAAAGTTGTCGGTCTAAGAGGATACGTGGAAGGAGATCTGTCATTGCGGGAGAATGTGATGTTTGAGAGTTGAGAACTCTGAAACCCAAATAGCGAAACAAATCGTGTTCGTTTATTTGAAAGGGAAATATATGAGTTGTTAGTTCAAAAGCACCGTGAAGTTTGTAAGATCAATGGTCCCATCGCATTGCAGGGACCGAAGGTGCGCGAACTTTAAAAAGTTGAGGGCAGGTCGCAATCTAGACCACGGTTTTGGAGAAAGGACACGTGGAGGCTCAAGGAGAATTGCGGGGTGAAAACTAGTTTGGTTTCAAACAACCCTTGGTCACGCCCACAATCGTGCGGTTACATAAGGCCATCGCCTAAGGTTATATCATGGAAGGGGCTTATAAAAAAAAGGAGCTAGCACCCAGACTCAAATATTTCGCAAGCGTAAAAGGGGAAGGTTGCGGTTACCATTAGACTTGCACCTGGAAGTCGAAAGGGTCCGCATTTAATTACAGAACGAGACCATCAAGGTCTCAAAGAGTCGTTTGGCTCCAGAATCAGAGATCCTTGACCAGGAGGTCAAACTGGTTCCCCGACTTTCCAAATTAGAAACCATGGATGGAGAATCTATCCTTTAAGAAAATCAAAATTTCTTATGCTTGTCGTGGGTGTGTTACAAATTGGTATCAGAGCATGGTTACAGTACTTGACCTGCTTGGGATCATGTACGAGTCACCTAAGAAGATATTATTATATGTATTTAATCCTTGAGGAGAAGGACTACAGATTGAACCTGTGATTTTGGGAATTTTTGTTGAATTTTAGCAGAAGAATTTATTTATCCCTTTGTCAAAGTGATAACTACTCTTACCAGAGTAGGGATATGCTAATTAACATTTATAATAAGACTTGAATGTGGAAAGTTGAAGGTGGCAGGGTTCTGTCAAGAGAAACTGAAGCCCGAAGGATGAATGACCTAGTGTTTGTAACACTGCTTCTAAGCATGGGCAGTTGGAACTTTAGGCACTGATGATGGTATATTATGTAATGGTTAATACCTTTGTGGGCCTAAAGGAATCTGATAGGATCAGGTAGGATCCATGGCAGTTATATTTACTTCTTTATATTAAAATCAAAGTATATAACTCCTCATGACCAGAGAAAAGTGAGATGGTTAAAACCCTATGGACGCTAAGGCAAGAAGTTTTTCTTGCTAGACGTTGTCGCATAAAGAGGAAAGTGACCCTGGTTGGTTATTGCCTTGAGAGAAGGCAACATCAATACGATATATGACTGTGATATTAGTCCTGTAAGTGACTGAAATCTCAAACTGAAGGACACTAATGATGAAATTAAACTATCAAGTGAATGCATGAGGTAAAAAGTTGCAAGAGATGCACCTACTTATACATGAATGTGTATACATGATCATAAGGATGATTGGAAGATCCTTGGGAAAATGATATAGAAGTATGATATGTCCATGTGTGTGAAGGACATGGAAAAAGTGAAAGAAATAAGCTAGCATGATGAATACTTATCTGTGTTTAATCATGCTTGAGTGCATGGGTTAATGCATTGTGGAGATTCCTAATTTGAAGCTTGATATTAATACCAGTTAGGTATTAATGATATTAAATGCGCAAGTGATGCACATGTATGATGTAAGTTAACAAAACCAGAATATGTATGGATACATAATTTGGGTACATGACAAAGATGCATGTTTATATTCCTTATGGGATATTTGGTAAACTATAGAAGCTAACTCAAGGTTGAGGCCATCACAAATAGTGATGGATATGTAATGAGGAAGTTTCATGTTGAAGGAGTTCCCTGTGGTGGAACTGTGTGAAGACTCTATTAGGAAAACAAAGTCACAACCTTAATGATTGTTGAGAATTAAGCAGTGAGCCACAAGCTTATATATATATATATATATATATATATATACTAGAATCCTAGATTACATTTTGAAAAACATCATATAAGGAATATAATACTAACAAATGAATATTGACCATTCTAATAACCGAATGGTAATGTGCAGGATGCACAGGTTCGTGACCCATTATGAACAAAACGCTTTGCTATTAAAGCATGTTGTTGTATTCCAAAAAAGTTAGGGTGAGGCCTAACCAAGTTTGCTCAAGAAAAAGAGCAGGAAGATCCAAACATGGAGTAAATTGCAAAAGCAGAGAAAATACAGTGAGGCCTTAGAAATAACTCAGCTAGGCTGAAAAATCCCAGGCGATGTAGAAAGAATTTGAAGAAGGGGAGAGCCTCAATTATTTTCTTGTTGTGTATTATGTTTTTCCCTGGGAGATAAAGCCAGTACACTGATGAAAGTAAATGTTTTGACACCATAGTGATGAGGATTGTATTACTACAGAAACAATTGAGAACTGTCGGTATTTCACTCGTGAAAACATTAAGGAAAATGTGATGAAGTGAATACATATATGCTAGGACATGTCTGAAAATGTTTTATTAATTTAAATTCTATGGTACTTGCATTTTTACATGACAACTAATGTGTTTATGATGTATGTCATGTGTAGAAAGAAATAGATTGGAATTGTTGAGAAAGACAGTTGTCAATAATGAAAAACCTCAATCAGAGGATGCCTATGAGAAGGTTCTTGTTGAAATATTGTTGAAGGGACTTTAAAGGTCCCCATGGAGCACCATTGATGGGATAATAGCAGAGGGGGTGCTAATAGCCAAAACCGGTATAAAATTGTTCATGCCTATGTGTCACAAGGTATGAAAGGATTGGGTAAGAATCCCTTATGAAATGTTTTACGGTCTTAATGTTATGTATGGAACATTGAAAGGCAGTTGTATGCCTCAGATACCCAAGTAAAGTATGATTCAGGAAGGAGAACTTGAATGATGGAGGTGTGAACCTTTAGTAGTAAAGACTAATTGTAATCCTCAGAAGAATTCATGAACTGATATGTCATGAATACATGGACCAATCAAGGAACGATTGGAAAAAAAAGTGCTCATAGATAACACGTTGCATGGAATTGATTCAAGGAAATGCATGTTTGCATAAAGGACAACCAATGGATTTCCCATTGAGGAAGGAGTACCTTCCAACATTTCTACTTACATTGTATAGGTGTTAGAGAAAACCGAATTTGGGTGGCCATAAGTGTTGACACCCTGGTTATTAATGAAGGAGGAATGCTTAAAGGCATTCATGTGAAACTTTTGAGTTTCATGTGTGTCGTTTTGGGATCATGATCGGCCTATGGAAGGAAGTATGGTCCTGCTGTAAGAATGAATGAAAATGACTTGGACTGTTAGTATGCTTGATTTTGAAAAGGTAAGATGCATGAAAACTAACAATTTGTTTGGCTAAGGAATGTTGAAATTGCAGGAGGAAATGGGTCTTGGATATGGCAGTATTGTAAGCCCATAAGGAAGACCAATTGCCTACTGAGCCAAACTGCAAGGAATGGTAGTTCCTTTTGATAAAGTGAATTTTATTGATAGTATGCACACTTCTGAAATTGGTTGTGATGATGTTATAAAGGTGCAATAAAAATAAATGAGCATGAGAAACTAACAATTTGTTTCGCTGATTGAAGTTGAAAGTGCAGGAAGCAAAGGAGTCTTGAATATGGAAACATTGTAATCCATATGAAAAACCAATTTCCTACTGAGACAAACCACTATGGGAAGGAAAGTCCCATAATTATGAATCTGTTTCGTGTGCGAAATAGGTAAAAGGAAAATATTTGTGAAGAGTGCAGAGATGAGAGAGTGATCTCTCAGGTTCGAGGGAGAACTATGAGAAAGAGTATAATCCGATCACATGAAATAGAGACTGACTCAGGAGAAGGAGAGTAACCTTCATCCCTATTTATGATTGAGTCGAGAGAAGGAGAGTAACCTTCATCCCTAACTATTTCTGTGTCAGGAGAAGGAGAGTAACCTTCGTCCCTAACTTTAGCTGAGCCAGAAATCTATTAATCTGTAAAAGCATGAAAAATGGCTATTGTTGAGCCATGAGAACCCTGTGGTAAGGCATGATCTCCTAGAATATGTTGTGTTGAAGTAACACAAGCTGGAGGGATGCCTCAACAGAGAAATTTCGAGGGATGCCTCGACTGTAAGACTCGATAGAGTCTCTGGAATTCTTTCTTTGCGAGAAAACCTTGGCAAGGCAAGATGGGTCACCCAAGGGACTGTATAGCAGAGAAGGTGATGGTTGAGCCTGGGCCTCAAGGGTGAGTGACTGCAGGGAAGAGGAGACCTTAATATTTCTTGTAAACTATTGATTGGGTTCATACACACAATGGGTAGTTCTTCCTATTCAAGAAAACCTTTGCAAGGCAAGATGGATCACCCAAGGGACTTTATAACAGAGAAGGGGATGCCTGAGCCTAGGCTTGGAGGGTGAGTGACCGCAAGGAAGATGAAAACTTGATAGTTCTTGTAAACTATTGATGGGGATCATGCACCCAATGGGTATGTCAAGGAAAAACAATGATCTTGGATAACAAAACAACCATGTGGATACAAATCCACAAACTGTGCAGATAATTATTGTGCTAAGATTATGGAATTTTTGTAGAAATTTGTATGCAATGTTTTCACATAAGACTATGATCAACGTGATTGTTTTCCAAGAATTATTGAAAGTAGGTGACCAAGATTAAAGGTCTGAAAAAGGATCTGACCGAGGAAGAAGGATCAAGATTTCTGAAACAACTGAAAGAGAAAGGCATGACAGGTGTTTTTGAGAAAGAACATCGAGGACGATGTTCCTTTAAGGGGGAGGGAATTGTAACACCTCTGCTTCCCCTAGCTTGTAGTTAATCATAAAATAGGATTACCATGCTAAGGCATCTGGACAATGTAAATGTGTTATTGTTAAACTGTCCATAACTGATTGTTGGGGAGTGAAGCCTTGAAGTACGAGCCATGATATCTCTAGAGGAGAGAAATCAGTTAATGAAGAAAGGACCAGTGGTTGAATAATCAACCACCCCCATGAATGGAGGCATGGTCTAACTGTAGGATGTTAGCTCAAAGTACCACAAAGACCTTTAGACTCGAGATTCCTTCTGACAGAAGGAACAAGACAGGTCGAAAACCTTCCAGAGGAGGGAAAATACATACATATACATAACAAGAGAGGAGACATGGGATGAGAGCACAAGCTCGTAAGGGAGATGTGTGAACCCAAAGGGAGTGCCAAGAACACGGCCTGAAGGACCCGAACACGAGCTTGATGTTGAGGAAGCATATGATAAACCTCGCATGGTCGTTGTGACAGAGAGAGTTTCTCTGAGAGATGGCGTAAATTCCAATGATATAATGGCTTGGCATGAAGGTGGACAAAGTGATAAGAATGAATGCCTCTGAGACTATGGTTGGGTGGAAAGGCACACACCCACAATCAATTAGTTGGATGCAACTTGTAATAGATAAGTATTCTCATACCATGTGAAATTGAGATGTAATTGTGTAAATATACTGTGAATGATCTAGAGATGGATATTTTTTCTTAATGATTTATACCATATCCCTTTTTGGTGTCTTCTTGATTATCTAATTAGGAAAGTAAGAAATTATATGGATTGTACATGTTTTGTATTCATAAATGATTGTGCCCTGTGGTGGCTTAAGTTAGATCCATGAAATGTAAGTTTGTCAACCTTGGGCATAGTTTCATGTACGCATGTCGACACTCCTAGTCACTTTGAGTCCCTTGGAGGAGGGAGTTTGTTAAAGCTCAAGAGAGATAGTGCACATATGCATAGGCTTTCTGCGAGGTAGGCAGATACCGAGAACCACTTAAGTTCTAGATTTGAGGGATGAGTGTAAGGGGTGCACGGAAGAACCCTTCCAAGTGTTAAGTTCAGGAGGAAGAGTGCCAAGCTCTTAAGCCTTTCAGAGCTAACAAATTTCAAGAAGAGTAACAAGGTTGAAGTATCGAAAGAGAAGGTTCCTTTCGTTGGGAATCATTGCGGAGAATGAAGATTAAATTAGCGAACATGCTAGTTCACGGCCTACAATCAACCCACATCCTTGATCTCGTTGGGAATGGAAGATCAACAACTAGGATTAGACTAGAGTCAAGCAAGCACTTCCAAGATTGTGGAGGTTGGACCCCGCAATCACCGTGAATCGTTGATCTATGAACGAAGATCGAGGGTGGGGAATCATTGTGGAGTGCAAAGGTGAAATTAGCGGGTGTGCTAGTTCGCAACCTGCTATTCACCAACACCGTCGATCTATTCGGGCTGGAAGATCAACGACTCTGGTTAGACCGATTTGGGCAAGTACTTCACAGATTGTGGAGGTTGAGCTATCTGATAAAGAGAATGCACGTTGGGGTTCCGCAATCACGGTGAACCATCGGATCTGAGCATAAAATGGATGATAGTTGTCTGATATAAGATAAAGTGTATGAGTTTTAACCTTTGCGTGCCCAAGAGGATTGAATTTTCAAAGTCCCGAAGTCCCGAAGCGATTTGGGACTGTCCATCGCCAAGAGGGATAGGTGGCATAAGTCTGCAGACTCCGGGTAAAGATCCGAAGTAGGTCCTGGTCGTTGATCGCTCGGAGAAGTATGTTTCAATAGATCGGAGTCTCCGGGTGAATGCACTTCGGAAGAAATGAGGGTGTAGAAGCTTGGAACTACAGAATCCTGAAGTGTTAGAGTTCACCCTGACCATTGATCGGGAAGGATGTGTGGCGTACGATCTATGATTCCAAAAGAACATACTCTGGGAGGACGGATTGTTGGAGCGTTCAGATCACCCAAACGTGGAAGTCTCAAAGTGAGTTGGGACTGTTCATCGCTAAGAAGGGCATGTGGCAATATATCATTAACTCTAGGTGAAAGCACTATGGGAGAACGCAAAGAAGAAGAGTTTGAAATTGTTGAAGCTCGAACGACTGAAACAACCAGGAGTCGTTGATCTGGGGGAGGACACATGTCATCAGATCATGGAATCTAGGTAAAATGTTCTGGGAGAAATGGAGCATGAGGAAAACTGAGATTTGAGACCTCTGAAAGCTGAAGTCCCAAAGTGGACAAGAGCCATCGATTTGAAGGTGGACATGCGGTGCCATATCCAAAACTTCGGAGGAAAGCGGAGGGGGGAAACTCCTAATTCCTAGAGGAGAATCTCAACCGTTGATCGAGAAGGGAACCGAGGGGTGGTTGATCTGGTTGAAAGGGCCAAGGTCCTAAAGAGAAAGCAAAGCCATTGATTGAGGAGGACGCGTGGCAGATGATCGGTTATTTTGGAGAAGTCACTCCGGAAGAAACCAAGGATTGAGAATGAAAAATCCCAAAGGCCAAACTCACGGAGAAGATCATGGTCATAGATCGAAGAGAGACGGGTGGAAGAAGATCCGAAGGTCCGAAGGTCAAACTTCAGAATATTTACGAGCAAGAAAAAGTTGAGAGTTGAAACCCCCGAATCCTGAAGTCTGAAGTAAATCTGGATCGTCAGATCTAGAGGAACACGTGGCGACGGATCGCGAGTTTCAGATAAATGTGTCTAGACTTTCACTTAAGAATTTATAAACCCAAAGTCTGAAGACCCAAAGGGATCGTAACCGTTGATCTACGGAAGACACGCATCAGCTTCAGATAAAAGCCATTGGGGGAAAACGAGAGTTGAGATTTGATATTTCCGAAGCTTGGAATCCCGAAATGATCGGAGCCGTTAGTCTAAGAGGTTATGTGGCAGTAGATATGTCATTGCAGGAGAAGGTGAGGTTTGAGAGTTGAGAACTCTAAAATCTGAATCGTGAAACAAATCGCGTCCATTGATTTGAAAGGGATAGATCTGAGCTATCAGTTCAAAAGCACCATTAAGTTTGTAAGATCAATGGTCTCGTCACATTACCTAGATAAACCTTAGCCTTTCATTATTTTAGTGGGTTTCCTTTCAAGTTCAAATTCCATAATTTTAGCAATCCATTTTCTCCACTTCCCATCTATGTTAGGCTGGATAAGTATATCTTTCATAGAGGCTGAGGGAACATAGGAAACAATCTTGGAATGCAGAATGTATACTCTGAAATCCTTGAGGTCTTTTACCAAATCATAATCCTACTTTTCCATGATATCATATCTCATTTTTGCATCCCTCAATGCTCTGCTAAAAAAGGAAATATGTTGCTCTAACCCCTCTGTATTTTTCTGAAGCAAGACAACAACCAATGTGTCAAATGAGACAAAGGAAAATATCACAAATTCCTTGGAATAATCAAGGTTGATGAGCACAGGTGCTTCATTCAAGGCCTTTTTGATTTGGTCAAAAGAATCTCGAGCCTTGGTAGTCCATTTCACCTCATTTCCTTTCCTAAGCATGGATTTAATGTATTTAACGAATTCAACAAAGTTAGAGATGAACCTTCTTAGAAAATTGATTTTCCCCAAGAAACACTGAACTTCTTTCTTGGATCTAGGAAGAGATAAATTTTGGATGGCCTCTACTCTACTTGGATCAATTCTTACCCCTTCTTCTGATACAATGTGCCCCAATAAATTACCTTCCTTCATAGCAAACAAAGACTTCTTAGGATTGAGAGAGACACCAAACTTTCTGCACTTCAGGAAGACCCTTTTCAAATGATGATAATGTTCTTTATCAGATTGTGAGAACATTGTAATGTCATCTAGGTAGATGACTACAAATCTTTCCTTCTCCCCAATAAAGGAAATATCCATTGCTCGCTGAAAGGTTGCTCCTGCATTCATTAATACAAAGGGTATTTTAGCATACATGAATGTGCCCCAAGGAGTAGTAAAGGTTGTCTTCTCTCTATCTTCAGGCAAGATATAGATCTGATTCTAGCCTGAGAATCCATCAATCATAGACATCCTAGATGAGCCAATCACTCTCTGCAAAATACACTCCATCTTTGGCAAGGGGTAATTATCTTTCTTGGAGCTTCTATTCAAATTCTTGAAATCAACACATAGTCTAATTTCCCCATTCTTCTTCCTCACAAGGACCAAGTTAGCCACCCACTCAGAGCATCTCAAAGGAATGATGATCCTGGCATCCAATAACTTCTTCACTTATTTTTCCATAATAGGAAACAACATGGGATTTATCTGTCTGAGTTTCTGCCTAAAAGGCTTGGTCTCTTCTTTCAAAGGGATCTTGTGTTCAATGATGTTTGTGTCATATGTTTGTAAATCTTCATATTTCCAGGAAAACACATCAAAAAATCCTTTAAAATCTTAACATACTCATCCCTTTGTTCTTTTGGCAAGCTACTAGAAAACTTCACATATTTTGGATCCTCCTCTGTACCTAAATTGCATTTAGTCACATCATCATTTTCAGTTGAACCTTTAACCTTCACAACAACATCAGTTATGTCAAACAATCTCTCCTAGGGGACTAGTCCTTTTGGAATATGGTTATTGGGAAATTGAACAATATGATGGTCAACAATTTTATTCAGAAAAATATTGGTGTGAGGGCTTTTGTCATAATCATGATCTTTATCAATATGCAGAGCAGAAAACTCATCCACAGTTTCAAGAAATATTTTGATCTCAAGATCATCCTTAAAGACCTTCCAATGCTTGACATTGTTAGGTATAGATGGTCTATACTTCATTTCCACATCATATTTGAACTTAGGGGGAAAAGGAACTCTGAAATTACTTGCTGAAACAGCCAAGGAATCTGCCATAATATTTTCCTCTCTTGGAACAAAAGAGATACCAAAAGCCAAGAAGAAATTATCAACAAGATCCCAAACTTCATTTTTGTAAGTCCTTAACCTGGGGTGTTTAGCTTGATACATATTTTTGACTTGATGTACAATTAATTCAGCATATCCAAACACTTCTAACTCTTCAATCTTCATGTCTTTAGCAACCCTCAAACCCAAAACAAGAGCCTCATATTTTTCCACACTGTTTGTAGTTTCAAATTCAAGCTTGTAAAAAAAAGATATAATCTCTTGAGAAGGGAATATAAAGACTACCCCAGCACCAACACCTTCCTTAGAAGAGGCCCCATCAAAAAACATCTTCAAAATAGAGGTATTAGGAGGAATTTCATAAGAGGTAATGGGTTTTTTCTGATTTCAATAGGTGATTGAGGAGCATCAGTGAGCTGCAAAATATTGGATCCTAAATCAGTATCAACTGCAAAAATAGGGTGGTTGGTAGGATTTGCTTCATCATTGATGATGTAGGCTACGTGTGCCTCCCTATAAATCATTCTATGTTCTCCCCCAAATACAGGAATGGTGGCATATGAAAGGTCCATCTGCAAAGTTCCTCCTAGTATTTTGATCCAATATCTTGATAAGAGCATCCCAAACTTAGGGGGGACATCAACCACCACAATATCCATGACCACACTTTTCATGGGAAATTGGAACAGGGTAACAACCAGGTCTTTTATAACCCCAAGACACTTCACTTTCCTAGAATTAAATGAGTATAGGTCATGATAATTTTTTCTAATTTCCAGCCCAAGCTCATCCATGACAGTTTTAGGCATGAGGTTATTAGATGCACCCGAGTCTATCAAGAAGTTGTGCAACACTTTATCATGAATGTTTAATGATGTGTATAAAGGAAGGGAAGATTCATCCCTATCCTCTACCAAAGGTCCCAAAATGACCAATGGATTTTCATCTTGTAGGTTGATTGAATTTGTGGAATTAGAAGAAGGTTCAGATTGCAGTATTTTGGAAAGATATTTTTTAAATTCCTTATTCTTAATTGACTCCAAAAAAAGTACTGGGATTTTGATTTTTTGAATCTCACTTTCAAAACTAAAATAGGATGGATATTTCAAAATCTCCTTAATTTCTAGGGAAGGGCTCTTAACCAATGCATGAGGATTTTGTGCCTCTTTTTCTTTGCTACTAGATGCCCCAACCTTAGCAGAATTTTATGTTTTAGTGGGTTGATCAGAAGTGTCAGGATTTCCCTCTTTCTTTTTTGACCTTAGGCTGTATTTATTTGGATTTTCATTGGTTTTTTCACCTTCACTCAATTCATTCAATTGGTTGTCCATTAGAGACTCCTCATATGAAAATTGGGTTAAATGGGGGGATGAAGAGGTGTCACCAAGACACTGGATTTCTAGATCAATTTCTTCATCCTCTCCTTCTTCATCAGCAACAAGGTTATTTTGGAGAGGGGATTGGACTTTTTGATCATCCCTATCCCTATTTCTTTGATATCTTTGGAGGACATGAGGGGCATTATTTGGTCTTCTAAAATTTCCTCTATTATCATAATTCTGTGTGTTCCTATAGTTATGTTTTCCTTCAAGTTTCAACTTCTCCATTTCAATACATAGTGATTTTACCAATTTTTTTAGTTCATCAACTTGAGGGTGGTCAACAGGGGATTCTGAGTTTGAAGCTTAGGCCCTACCTTTTCTTCTGTCTCTATTAGACTTTCCCCTAAGCTTGTCAGCTACCAATATGTTAGATTCTACTTCCAAAGATGCATCTTGCATATGATCTAGAGAGGTATATCTTCTTTCTCTCAATAGGAGGCAAAACTCAAGGTCAAAAGCACTGGCATAGGTAATCTTGGTAGAGGTTTCTGTAGGATTTATTTCAGTGGGAATCTTGTTGTACATTTTATTAGATCTCTTTGAGAAGTCTAAAACAGATTCCCCCTCTTTCCTCTTAAGTGACCCAAATTATGTAATATAATAAAGGAACTTCTTTTTATCCCCCCATTGTCTCAAGAAAGCATCATCCAAATATTCAATCCCAACAATAGATCCAGGAGTAAAACCCCTAAACCATTTTCGAGCCTCACCATCAAGGCTCTGTACAAAAACCCTTATCCATACATCTTCATTCTAAATGTTAAGATTGCATGCATAACTATAAAAGGTTGCAAGGTGTTCTTCTGGAGTTATGTCTTCCTCCCTTGTGAACTTGGGCATTTACTTAAGGTAGTCTCCAACTGGGAGAAAATTCATAGGTTGAGGTAAAATAAGATGCGAATACCTAGCAGCCACAATGGCATCCATTCTATTTCTAGGAAAATTAGCACCTGCCATGTGGTTGTGAACTCTTGTAAGAAGATGGTATAGGGTCCAAGGGAAATTAGGTTTCCTCCTCTTTAGTCACAACAATTTTGATAGGAGGAGGAGTAGGAAAACCCAAGGTAGGAAAATCTTCTAAGCTCTCAAATCTAAACCATATTACAACATTAGGAGAGGCAAGGGTTTCAAAACTTTCTTCTTTCAATTTGGGACTAAAAGAAGAGTATTCAACATGAAAATTTTCAAAATCCAAATTTCTAGAAACTTCAGCAGAGGGTAGAAGAGGAGAATTGGATATAGCTACTAGAGTATTAAAGGAAGAATCATGAAAATGACCAGAAGTATCTGGTACAACAGCTGAAAATCCTTCTTGAGAAGATTTTCCTTTCTTAATAATATTCTTTGGGTCAGCTTCAAGTGTTTCTAGAGGTATATTTGGAGTAGACCTCATGTGTCTTCCTTTGGGAGCCACAACAGAAACAATCGAGTCTTAAAGTGCAAGTTGCAAGATTCAATGTACTGATTTTTAATGCACTTTGAGAATCAATATGCTTTGTCGTTCAATCCCAGGGAAAATTTTTCAATATATTGTTACACATCAAAATTACTCACTTCGATAGTGTCACAAGTGTCGTCATTACAAGTGTCGCAAGTGTCGCATTTTGCTCACAAGTGTTGCAAGTGTCAAGAAAAGCATACTGCCATGATGCCTATGTCATACTTATAACGACATCAAAAAGACACTTGACACACATCAAACACTTGATTTGGAAGATGAGGAATGATTAACCGGGCTTATGAACCTCTTGCCATCTGAAAGAACCCAAAAAACTGAGTTTTTGGAGGAGAGCGCTCCCCTATACCTCTCTCAGGAGTGATGGTGCCCCCCTATACACTATATGGGAGCATTATAACACTACCTCTGCCCTTTTGGAGGAGTGCTACTGCTTTTGGGAGTGCTGGCAGCCCCCTAAAGCCTATTGGGGAACACTATAATGCTTTGATGGCCCTTTTGAGGGAGCGTTGCCTATTCTGGGCAGCAGTTGTTTTGTTGAGATGAATGAGGGGAGGATCCCTTCAATCCCTGAAGACAGTTGGATTTGAATCCTTATTCAAGCCATGATCTTAGGGAAGATCCCTAACTCAAGGAGGAAAATCCTCAACTCACCCCAATGATATCTCAAGTGGTTGAGCCTCTCCAAGGCTATATAAGAAAGATTTCTCATGGTGAAAGGGGGATCTATATGGAGAATCATACCAAACTTATTATCTCATAAGTGATATTTGGAGAAGGGATGAGAAGCATGAAACCTATGATCTCATAGGAAACAGACAGTGAAGTGGAGGTTAATCAACGAAGCTATCGTCATTCCAATCGTGGAGATTTTGAGCAAAGGTTAGGCAATGAGAACTTGACGAAACTACTACATTCCATCTATGGTTGTAAGTAACGTTTTGTCCTCATTAATGTAATATGCTTGGCTTGTTTCTTTCTAATTTGTGTTTGACATTACATGAATTTGTCTCTAAGTAGATAGGTCTTATTTGAACTATTCTCGATAGAATAGGAAGTGGTTGTACTTTGTTTGTCTACAGGGCTTATCGAGGAGCTCAAGATTGGAGTTCAACTTGGAGCGTGCAGGGACAAACACCGGTAAAAGGTACGTCTTTCCTCCTTCCTCTTCATGCATTAGTTTGTGTAGACCTAAAAGGAAGTCAGTGACCATGATAAGCACTTTTTGTCTTAGAGTTAAGAGTCTAGCTCTTTGAGGAGATCTACCTATCCGCAGGAAGATTTTCCTTCAACATTTATTCCATGACAATGACGCCAAGAATTTTAGCACTGAGAGTCACCCTCAGATTGCAAGAGGATAATACCAGCACCCATCAAATAGGTTTGTGAATGTAGATTAATGATAGAAGGTCAAATGGACAAAACTCAACATAGCAATGTTTTAACACAGAAAGTCTAGGCTAGTATGCATAATAAAATGAGGTTTTGACTAACTTCAGTCAATGGTTTAAGAATTTAAAGTGAGTAAATCAAAGGGTCGGTGAGGAAGGTGGATAGGTTTTCTATAAGCATCATGCATTCTAATAGCTAGGTGAAGAAAAAATCAGTCACAAGAACTTCTTGAACTAAATTTAAAACACTGAAAAACATTTACAACGACATTATAAAAAACATCCATTATAAAACAACCATAACATATCATAAGGATCATCCAATAATGAGCATTCAGAGTAAGAAGAAACAAGATGATGAAAATTGGATGACTTCCATTAATCAAAATATCTCAGGTCTCATACATAAACCAGAGTACAACTCTGCTTAATCAAAATATTACAAAATAGGGAGCTCTGCTCAACCATTCGAGCTCAACATAACATTATTCTGATTTATTTATAACCAAAACAATAGAAACCAACTTGAGATGTGAGTTGGACTTTCTATCCTAGGATTCTCCACAAAAATCTATTAATCTAACATCTGTACAAAAAAATCTAACAGACTGCTAGAATCAAGGAGCATGTTGGCAACAACTCTAGCAAGATATAATGACATGATTTGTTGTTGCTTGGGCGCATCTCCTCCAGTGCCATGTGTCCTCCAAGACTTTGTGTTGAGCTCCATCTGCCTATTGATCCTTGGTTCCCTTCAAATCATCAAATCCAAGAAGAGGCAATGAATTCAAAACTGTTGACTGTAACAATTAGTTCGTATCATCTTTTTGTAGCACAACGGGTAGAATATTCCTTAGCACCTACCTTTGTAAAACTGTTCTGCAGACGATTCTGTAGTGCTTTCGATAGCATATTTTGTAGCACCCACCTGTAAAATGGTTATGCAACAACTTTACGTATCGAACTACTACTAGGTGATTTCGCAATGCTTTCGGTAGCGCATCTACATAACAGTCTGTGTGGATGATTCCATAGTGTCAGGCGCTACAAAATCTTTGTGTTTTTTCTGTGTCATGTAATGAACCTCAAAAACCCAAAAATTCTTAGTATATGGATTATGAGCCTGCAGATTCCTCCAATAGGTGAAATTATAATATTTCCCTTAACACTTAAAGCTTGCAAAAACTGATCATCGTCAAAAATGGATCTGTCATCCTCTCCATTTTATCTTCTCAATATGGCACGCCTCCTTGTTGCATGAGAAATTATCTCTGTTGCAACAACATTTCCTTATTTTGCAGGGGCACTTCTCTCTACTGTAGGGACATTTCTCTCTATTGCATCTTGGGCTAGAACATTTAAATTCCTCTGGGATAGATCATCCTTGAAGGGATGCAATTCTTCTTTGAGATTTATGTTTTGGGACTGTATGCTTCTATTTTTCTTGTACAAATTCTTAAGTTGCCTATGGAGAGGAAATAATCTTCTTATTGTAAACCTAGCCAGATCAAGGGTTTCATTATACATGTCCATGAGCTCCTTCATATTCCTCCTCTTAGTCAATCTTTCTTCCTTCAAACAGGAAACTTTGTTCCTTGCATCCTTGATTTGTCTCATCAATCTCTTGAAGGTGGGATTATCAGGGGGAGTGTTGATGTTTATGACTTCAACAGGATTCTCAGTAGCTTCACCCTTACCTTTGTCTTTCTTATGAACTAAATCTTTGGTCATGACCTCAATAGGATTCCCAACAATGTCACTTTTATCTTTAACTTTCTTTGAGACTGGAGCTTTGGGTATGAATTTTGTTTCAGCAGCTTCCTTGTGAGCTAATGATCTGGTGAAAGGCCTCCTAACTTTGGTCTTAGCTGCTGCAGTAGGTGAAGTAAAATGCAATTTTCTCCCCTTTTTGGCTGTAGTTTTGGCTGGTGAGGGAACCTCCTCTCGTTCTGGTGTAGGATGAGGTGAAATTTCTCTTTGTGGGGAGTGATGGACTTCCCTCTCTTCTTCTTCAATTTATTTAGGAACTTCTTTGTCTTGGGAAATAGGTTTTCTCTTTCTCTTTTTGCTTGTTTCTTCTTGGGAAACACTACTAGCTGGAAAAGGGATCTACACCTTGGATTGAGGGGTGGAGGCTACATCTAGCTGCAGATTAGCAAAGAAAATGAATTGTTCCCAAGTGAGGTTTCTTTTCTTCAATTCTTCCATCACAAGCATTCTGATCAACCTAGAGTGGAAAACACTAGTGTCCACATCGTTGGACTTGGCTTGGACCCTATCACCCATTTTTCCCATACTTCTAAACAGATAGAAAGGGATATTCATCAAATCCTTACCTGTGAAGTGTAGCAAGAGCCTAATGTGATACTGGTATATCATGTTGAATCTTCCCTCACATGTAAAATACCTCTTAATAACTTTCAACATTTTGTCAAAAACCTCAACCAAGTGGCTCCTAGGCACTCCCTTGGAAAAATTGTCCTTTTGATAATATTGCATGAGGAAATCCTTAGAAAAGGATGCATTAAGAGTCATAGATTTGAACCACCTCTCACCAGTGTTGGGTATCTCAGTGGTTGTTGCAATGGTGGTTTCAGATACCTCCAACTCAAGGGTTCCTACGTTGGTCTTAGTGCCATCAAAGTTTAAAGAAAACTCCCTGGCTACTTCAGGGTGTCCCCTTTGCATGTTTTGATAGAAAGATAGGCAACCAACCCTTTTGAAAATCTCCCTGATCATAGGCTCAACATAAAATAGGTTCATGTCAGAAGGCTCAGTCCTGACCACACTCCCACCCTTATGATATTTCTTTTGTTGAGGTGTATCCATTGATAAAGGCAGGAGGTTAAAAAATGTAATGTTATGAGACTCGAGAGGTATAGGAAACCAAACAAAGACAAAAAGTATTTAAGTTTTGAAAAGTGGTCCTTATTTGGTCTTTGATGGATTTCCTCCAATTTACTTCTCAACTAGTAAGAGACTAGTTTGATGGCTGAAAATGGGGGAAGAAGA
The DNA here is from genome assembly GCA_009831015.1 of Picea engelmannii. NCBI lineage: Eukaryota > Viridiplantae > Streptophyta > Pinopsida > Pinales > Pinaceae > Picea > Picea engelmannii. The sequence continues at coordinate 51,203 of ML825796.1, read as the reverse complement.
TCCTCTGAGAACTGATATGCAAGGAGGTTGCACTGTCAAGCTTTAGGCTAATGTAGGGCCATCATACAGGGTCATCATCATTCTAAAGCAAAGACTCCTAAACTTTCACTGCAAATGGACTTTGAGATAAAACTATAGGATGACACAGTGAATAAGGAAAGTTAATGTTGGAGTTGTGAGCATAGAAGATGGCATTAGTTTGACACAGAAATTGAAATGTTGGAATAGGGGATCTGTAGTGCAGTTTAACAGTGGTTTATGTAGCATAGTGTGGACAACATGAGCCAAGAGGATAAATGGGCATTCAAAGTTCTAAAGCAAATTGACTGAATTTCAATAGAGGAAACTAACAGTATGGATATGGCTAAGAAGTTTATGGAAGCAGAGGTAAAGGGGTTGGTAGGTGGAAGAAACCATAATTGGCAGCGCCAGGTGCTACGAAAAGATAAACAAAACCTTCAATTGATCTTCAACAGAGCTCAGATAGCTCAAGAAGTACTTGGACAGCGAAACTTGATTATTGATGATATTCCGCAAGCCTGGAGTTGTTTGCAACCACCTCAGTCTCCAATTCACCTCAGTCAGTTAGTTATGTAGCATAATTCACAGCGTTGTCTAGACTAGTAGTTTCTACAGCGCTGAGCTAGGAGCGGGATTTCAAATTTGGTAAACAATTAGAACTTCATAAATGACCAAATCACGATATTCCTTTTGAAGACAAGGGTGTTGAAAACAATGAAAAGGCATGACATCAGCTTCATAATTGTGAATGATGGTAAAGAGGGAGAGTGTACAAATATGCGCTACGAAAACAACTAGTGAGTTGGCAACGTACTTGACAAGGTTTGATTTGACTCCCTAGCGGGAAAAGGGACAAAGTGGAGAGGTTCAAGCATATGAATGGATGGAGTCACTTGTCAGGTTTGTGGAGTCATGGGTTTGATAGTGATATATGTCAAATCAAGTGATGAGTCAAGAATGTAAACCATAAAATGAACCTAGGTTATAATCCATAGGTGTGGGTTAAACATGTAAGGAAAGTTCCAACCCTTTATTTGTTTAAACTATCCTAAGAAAATCATAAAGAGAAAATAAATAAATAAAACTTAAAAAAACTAATGGGAAAAAATTAAAACCTAGGGAGAAATTTGACCCATGACAACTTCATGTGATAATAGGAGGTAAGGTGCATAAGAAGAAGAAAACATGCATAAATAAAGGATTAGCGCATGATACTAACATGCATGCTAGTTTAAGAGGGGATATGCACCATAACTTGGGAGACATGTAGATGAATTTAGGGAAAAATAGGGAGTGAGGATAATAAAATAGGTAAATAGTGTTAAGGAATAGGAATCAAGAAAATAAATTAATGTGCAAGGAAATAGGAGTTAGGAAAATAGATTAATGCACTAGGAAATAGGAGGTAAAAAAGGGAGGCACGTTAAATGCTAAAAAATAGGGAAAATGAGATAGAAAATAGGGAGAGATATGAGTTAGGCTAAGAAATAGGGAGAGAGGGGATGATAAATTACAGGAAAATGGAGGCACATTAAGACAATGTGCTAGAAATTAGGGAGATAAAAAGGTGGAGACTAGAAAATAGGAAAAATGAAATTGAGGGAATAATAAGATGCACATGTGAAGGAAAAGGATAAATAAGGTGCATGAGTGAAATTAAATGTATTTAATGCATGAAAAGTGAGATATATGGTAATTGAAGTGAGATAAAGGTAAATTAGGCTTTAATTTTCCCAAGCATGCCCATGAGTCATGTGCTACCTCACCTATACATCCACCTCATTAATTATTTTCCTTGTTCCTTGGAAAGTGCACCCCCTTTATTAATTAATCCACCCAACTACCATATGTCACATTGAAAAAATGCCATTTGTTGGAATCTGATCCTGCCACTTGTCACTTTTGGAGGCAACCACCCCTGTTATAAATAGAAACTGTTAAAAAGAGGGGTCCGGCCCTAAAAAATAGGAAACTGCCAAATATGTCCAAGATGACTAGGAGACCACTACCACGTGTCAAATGTTTAAAAATAGACACTACTAAAGATAGAATCGCATTGCATGTCAATGATATCATACTCATCAGATTCGATTTTCCATGAGGATTCCAAATATGCAATTAAAATTGACATGCAAGGCTTGGAACTCCACCTGCTAAAATTAACAATTCCTTGCATGTCGCTCGAAATAGGCTCATCAGATTTAATTTTATGTAAGGAACCCATATATATGCTCAGAATCGTCATCTGACCCCTCAATATCCACCTTCTAAAAACAAAAACTACTCGCATGTCATCCTAGAAAGGGCTCACTGGACTCAGAATGTCCAAGGATCAATATTGTAATCTCAAATCTAACATGTGAGTCTCCAGACACTGTCTCCTAAAAAGTAGGAAACATGTTAAAAATATACATCTCTCTCAAATCCATGTGAAACTATGATAGCTCTATCTTTGAAGCAAAAGAAACCACATACCAGTCTTGTATATGTCTCTGATGTGACAATCTCTGGCTCACACAAGTGCTCAACCTAGGTAAATCTCTGAATACCAGCCAAAATGGACTATGCTGGCTCTTAACCCTCAGGATTTTCAAGGGTGAAAATATAGGGTTTAACATACTTGCAACAACCTTGGTCTTGATTTCACAATAAATCCAACAATGTGTTTATGAAATAGTAGCTCCAATGTTGGGGACTATAAATTCTTAGATTTAAAACAACCATTTCATTTATACAATAAATGCATCAGGGGATGGGGATTATAGAATCATTGTCGCGCGCCTCATTTCTTCCCTTTACAAAGTCTACTACCCAATTAATGCTTACAATGAGAAAGCGAATGGAGGGGAAGAGAAGTAGAAGAAGAAGAATGTTACTTTGTATGCTACAAAAATACTGATACATGAGGTTGATATTCAACTTTTGATGGCATGTTGTCTCTATTTCACCTTCTTTAGCTGTTGAAATGAACCTCTAATCCTTCAAAATGAGAAAAATAGCTTCTCTTATAGACCCTCTAAGGGGGGATTAGAAACCTTAAAATTAGGTTAGAATTTATTATTCATCCATGGTGAGAATGTTCCTTCTGCACCTTTGTCAAATTTTGTTAGATTACAAGTCTCTTAGCCCGCTACTAAATTCGTGGCCAAGATGGGAACTATTTTAGTAAGAGTAGGTTTTCGCTTCTTCAATGGTAGTGTTGTTGTCCTTATACAAACTTTCAAACGTGAGCTAAGTCTTGCTCACTTAGTGTGTCCTCGAAGGCACAATGCCTAGGTTCAAAGTCCATGATGTCACTTTGACTTGAACCTCTTCCGTCTAGGCTAACTCCTAGGGAAGCCAAGGGGGGTAGACCTTAGTTGCTAGATGTGATTTAGAGTTTAAATTTCTAGGAGTTGGTTTTAATTAGTTAAATTGTCAGGGGAAATCTAGCCTATGATGTTAAGAAGCACTGCAAGATGCAACAATATAGGATGATAGTTAAAACCTTTTCCTAGGACAACTAATACTAGTTCCTAAGATTGGGCAAGGGGTCAACTAGACTAAGGGAAGATTAATTACAATAGATTTATAAAGATTACAAAATTACAACAATATCAAAGTGCAAACTAGATACAAAAGAATATGTAAGATATACAAAGTTAAACTAAACTAGATACGATAGATACAAGATGTACAAATACTAACAAGTTGCTTACATGTGCAGGAAATAAAGATACTCAAGACAAGATAACCATCAACACAAAAATCCAAGCATGCTCACAATAAATCCTACTCTATTGGACTACTTATCAATGGCACAAAGATGAAAATCACTCAAGACCCAATCAAGAGAGTGTCTTCAGGGGGATGCACAACTTCTTGATGGATCACACCACAAAAATAGGAACAATAATATAAATAAAGTGTTTGAAAAGTAAATGTTCCGAAATTAAGATATAACCACTTAAAAGATTAATCCACAACGCATAAAATGACTTGCATGTAAATGTAGATATGAGATCAGTGTGCTTGCAAGTGTAAAAGTAAATTTTCGATAAGTTGTAGACCAAGGATTAATTAAGATGGTTAAGTGAGATTTGTTTTAATCCTATCTAAGTGTCAACCCAATACTTTCCTCCCCCAATTACCAGGTAACTGTTGGGTGCTAATGTCAGTCAGTCCTAAGATAAGAGTACTCCCAGAAAATGATGTCGCACGCCACGAGACCGTCCTCGGCCTAGCACCTTTTCATTGCCTTCCTCTGACCCCATTTTAAATGGTTAATATGGTTGGTAAAGGTGCCCTATTAAGTCTAATAAATTATTAAACCTATGAGCTAAGTATTGAAGTGTTTGAGTGCTTAGAGCTTGCTCAAAAGTGCCAAAGTGTATTACTATGAATGTTTGAATTCCGGAAAAGGGCTTAGGGGACCCAAAACCGAAATGAAAGTTATTAAGATTGAAGTTCTTAAATTGTGAAATTATTGCATGTGAAAAGTAAAGAACTTGAAATAACTTGTGGAATTGAAAAACGATTATTCAAACCATTAAGTTGCCCACGTTTGCATGCATATGTGAAAATTAATTACTTGAGAAATAAATGACTTGCATGCAACGAAAAATAAAGATTTAATCTAAGCCTCCACAGGCTCTAAGCTAGCAAGGGTTGTGTGAGATCTACTCTAGATAATTTTAGCTTTAAGAATGCATGAGATATCCACGACTAAACTAGCTAAGCTATGAAATAAAAGACAGAAAAGAAACTAAACTAAATCTTGGAAAGTGAAAACTGAAATGAAAAGAACGCGAGCCACTTGGGTACCCTCCTTTGGGCTTGTTTACAATGATTTAGATAGAAGAGAAAAAGAGCATAGAGTTACCACTTTGAAAGGAGGTACTTGGAGGTGTGTTGTGAATGAAATGGAGTAGCATGCACCCTTAACCTGGTGATAACATGCAAAAATCAGCAAGCTATTCCTTGCTGATTTTGCTGCAATACACTCGAACGAAGTTAAGAAAATTTATGTTTTGCAACAGAAATTTCCCACATACAAAAACCATAAATTATAATTGATTATATTGACCTATCTAATGAGTTAGCATCCAAAATCAGAATATGAATGAAGGATAAAGATAATCAAAAAGTTGTGAAGTTTTAGTGAGTATTGAGAGTACATCCTTGCTCGGATTTATCCCAACAACACTCTTTGAGATGACCTGCAAGCTTCAAATACAATGTGAGATGAGAATAGATAATGATTGCATGCACTAATAGCATAGCATAGTTTATATCATTAGTGAATTCAAAACATATAATCTAGCAATTATACAACTACTAAGCATAGCTAAGTAAACTAGTTTACCCAACAATCTAATCACTAACACAATAATACTCAAAGCAAAGAGCAATATCACCTCATGAACAAATGGATCATCCAGAAAATTATTGAAATCCCCGAGTCCTCCAAAGCTATTCCTTTATTATCAATGGAAGAGGTTGTAGCAACAAATTTGCTCCAAGCTCTTCAAGAACAAATGGGTGAAGCAAGATGAACAATAATTAGAGAGAGAGAGTAAGAGAGATGGCATGAAATTGGTAGCATAAAAATAATCAGAAGAATGGTGTTGAATGAGGGATTGAGAAGTCTCATTTATAGAAATAGAAGGCAAAGAGACCCCTCTTGGATCTTTTCCATTTGTAAAAAATCCAAGGGAAAAGAACTCAAGTCAAGGAGGGCGCATGAGATTTTAGGTTTAGAGTAGAATAACAAGTGGGATGAGGTGTAGTGAGGTTGAGGAAGGCACATAGGCTAAGGGAAGGACCCGAGCCAAGTTTGAAATAAAACTTCCACTTTTTAGTGGATGTTTCCACTTTTTTACAGAGGATGGGGGCGCACTTGCTAAGAGGGGCGCAAGCTTCAAGAGGAAAGCATGAGATTTAAGGAAGGGTTGTGGGAGAGTGTGTGGGACACACTCCCATGGTGATGTGGAGGGTAGAGGATGGGATCACCTCATGCATAGGGGCCAATAACTCAATTTTTAGAAAGAGCTATCAACCACACGTGGGAGGGGGATGCATTCCCCAAGGGGGCACAAATCCCAAGGGAGAATTAAATGATAAGTGGGTAAATGTGTGTGTAAAGGTTAGAAAGTGGGGTTGGGTAGGTTAGGGAGTCTCTATCAACCATTATTCACCTTTACTTTACTTCAATTTCTCATTAATTACAAAATTGACATTTTTCCCATGTCTTGGGTTAGCAATTAAAATTGTTTTTATTTGACTAAGACTCCTAAGTGGAAAAAACCCTAGAAAAACTTGTCTGACCGAGTTGAAACTTGGTCCAAGGGTGTAGGGGGTCTCATTCCATTTCTTTTGAGCACAAATACCCCTATCAAAAGACCAAGGACCTAGATTTTATAATTTTTCATCAGAATTAATTAATTAAAATCCCAACCTTAGGAAATTTTAATTAATTAAGAAAAACCTATCTAGACTCGACTAAAAATCACGAAAATTCTTGATTTGTATTACATGGTAATTTAAATCATTCCTAAACACTATATACCAAAGGATGACTTCATTAGAACGCCTTTCACCACTTTGGATGATTTATTGTTGGTGAGAGTGAAAAACTCAAGGGAAATTAATAAGGCTGGTTAGGCCAAATTAATAACCTGAGGATAAAAAAAACTCAATGAAAGGAACTCTCCTAATGAATAAATTCTAAGGTAACTTACCTAACTATGATCCATTCATACCTATTACATTATTAACCCTTGCAGGGGTGCAGAAATTCCACTTACAAAAATGTGTGTTGGAGCAAAAATTGCCCTGTAGAACCAAAAAGTATTTGACATGTTTTCATATGTTTATGCATATATTCATGGTACATGGATTTGACCCCCTAGTTGAATAGGTGGTCAACATCTATCTCTACATGGGGACGTATGTTCGATCTTCACACTTGGGACAGAGAGCATACGAGAATCCAACATCTACAAAAAGGTGTTCACCAATATCCAACATAAGCATATATATATACAATGAATAAATAAAATGCTATAAAAAACATTTACATAATGAAATAACTATTGTACAACATCAATAAGTACAAAATGAATCTATGATACAAAAATAATTCCAAGTACATAATCACAAATTCAAAACTTAAATACAAGGAGAAGGGTTAGAGATACGTTACAAAGGGTGTCCGATTGGACACCAAGTTGTCCATCATCTGAAATCCCATAACAAGACTGTATCCCCAACAACGAAATCCCTTTGCCTTGCTAACTTGACGAAAGCTTTCTTTACCTTACTTTTATTTCTGCAATTATGATCACAATCCTTTCTTCTGATTTCATCTAACTCTATGACTTGATTGACCCTGTTCTGAACTACATCATGTTCTGTGGAAATGTCCTCAACTGAACCATAAGTTGGAATTCTAAGGTGCACTGGCAACCTAGCCTCCAAACCATACATTAACTCAAAAGGAATCTTTCGTGTTGCTTCTTTCTTCATTATTTTGTCCCCCCATAATGCATGTTTAATCTTACTATCCCGAGATCTCTTGTTTTCTCCAACTATCTTCTTAACTATGGTCATTAAGTTTTTATTACTTGATTTTGCTTGACCATTTCCTTGGGGATAGTAATCTGATGCATGTGATAATATAATACCATACTTGAAACAAAAATATGACATCTCAGTTGAACAAAAGGCCTTGGCATTATATGTCACTATCTTTGATGGAACCCCAAATCTAGTAATAATTTTGTCTTCTAGGAAATCCATCACAACCTTTTCAGTTGTCGACTTGGTAGGGATGGATTCAACCCACTTGGTAAAGTAATCTGTAGTTGTAATAACCCATGAATATTCGTTACTTGAATTATCATTAAACTTCCCGATGAAGTCCAAACCCCACTACTAAAAATGTGCTTCAACCACAACTGGTTGCAAAGGGAGAGCTGCTAACTTTTTCTTTCCTGTGAAAATATGACATGGCTCACACTTCTTGAAAAATTGATGTACATTTGAAAATATCGTGGGCCGGTAATACCCTACTCTAAGGATTTTGTGGGTAGTAGTTTTAGAAGCAAATGTCCACCACAAAACCCCCCATGAAATTCATCCATTAGTTTCTTAGACTCAATTCCATCCACACATCTAAGGATAACCCCATCAGGATTCTTCCATCCTAATCCATCTCTAGTAAGGACATACTTAGAAGATTTTAAACTTAAATCCCTTTTCTTGTGACCCACTAGATGACTTGGACAAGTTAGATTCTTAAGATAAAAGATGATATCTGTATACCATTCTACTTGTTCAAGTTTTAATAAATTAGGAAGGAACTCTTCATTATCTATTTGGCAAACCATACCCAAGGCCTTCTCATTACCTTCTGTCAACATTTTTGCTAAACCTTGACCCTTAATCAAATTTGTGGGTTTGATCTCCAAATCATACTCTTGGATCTTAACAATCCATCTACCCCTTGAGCCTATTCCTTCTACTTGAGATAAAACATATTTAATTGCAGAATTAGGAACATAACCAATCACTTTGGAATATTCAATGAAGACTCTGAAATGTTTGAGTGATTTCACTAAGGCATAATCTTGTTTCTCAAACATGGGATACTTTAGTTCTAAATTTTGCAAGGCCCGACTCATATATGAAATGGGTTGATCATGGCCTTGATCATTTTTCTGAAGCAACACACCAACAATAGTCTCTTCAAAAGAAAAGGAAAAAATCAGAAAGTCCTTAGTATAATATGGGCTAATAAGGACGGGAGCTTCACATATGGTAGTTTTAATACTTTCAAAAGTCTGCTTACTTTCATCATTCCATTCAAACTTGACATCCTTCTTAAGAAACTTATAAATAGGTTTCATGATCTCAGCATAGTTAGGAATTAACCTATGAACAAAATTGGTTTGGCCCAAGAAGGATTGGAGAGCTTTGTTTGAAACATGCAAAGGTACCTTTCCAATGGCTTCAACTCTCTCTGGGTCTAACTTGACCCCATCTTTCGAAATTATGTGGCCCAATAATTTACCTTCAGCCACCCCAAAGAATGACTTAGCATGGTTTAGAGAGATTCCAAACTCCCTACATCTTTCAAGAACTTATTTAAGGTGACCAATATGAGTTTTTCCATCCTTAGAAAAAATTGTCAAAACATCATGATATATCTCAATCAATATTCCAATTTATCCCCTAAAGACATAATCCATAGATCTTTGAAAATTATCTCCATCATTTGATAATCCAAATGGCATTCTAAGATATTCAAAGGTTCCCCATGGAGTAGTAAAGGTATTTTTATGCCTATCTTATGTTTTAAGTCTTATCTGATTATAATCAGAAAAGCCATCAAGCATGGAAATCATTCCTGATCCTGTTACTCTTTAAAGTAAAGTTTCCATCTTGGGAAGGGGGTAGTGGTCTTTTGTGCAAGCAATATTCAAATTCCTGGATTCAATGCATAGCCTAATCTTTCCATTCTTCTTCCTAGCAACAACCAAATTTGAGCACCATGAAGAATTCCTAGTTTGGGCTATGATGCCTGCCTCTAGAATTTTTTGTAACTTCTGTTGGACCAAAGGAGCTAACTTGGGGTTCATTTTCCTCAACTTTTGTCTAAAGGGCTTAGTTACTTCCTTTAGAGGAATCACATGCTGAATTACATCCTCCCTATAGACTTTGAGCTCATCATAACTGAAGGCCAAAACATCCCTATATTATTTTAATAACTTAACAATTTCTTTTCTTTCTTCCATAGGGGTAGTTTTTCCTACTTTTATCATCCTAGGCTCTTGATCACTTCCAATGTTGACTTCTAAGTGATTACAATTTTTTTCTTTAGACTCTTGTTTCCGTTTATGACCATCTTGTCTATCAAATCTTTTCTCATGGGTTACAACCCGCCTAGGAACTGGATTTAACTTATCATCATCTCCAGTATAATTACAACCCTCCTCTTTTTCACTGACACCAAAATAATAAAACTCATGCATGTGAGTCAAGAACTTAATAACATGTTTGTCATCTTCAAAAACTTGCCAATGAGTCATGTTATCAGGAACCGAGGGTCTAAAAATTGCTTCCACTTAAATCTTCTCATCAATCAAATCATATGTAAGTTGAAGTGTGGAAGAAGCTACTGCAAGTTCATCAGCCTTAGAATTTTGTTCTCTAGGAATAGAAATAAGGTTTAAAGTATCTAGATTGCCAATGGAGTCCCAAATTGAATTCCTATACCTTTTCAATCTTTCAGACTTGCAAGCAAAATTATTCTTTAGTTGTTGTATGACCAAGTTTGAGTCTCCCTTGATGTTTAAACAATTCACACCCATATCCTTGAAAATTTATAAACCAAACAGCAAGGCCTCATACTCAGCCACATTATTGGTTGCATCAAACTCCAATCTATAAGAAAACTTAAGTATTTTACCATTTGGAGCTTGAAGCACAATTCCAACACCTTTTCCTGACCTAGAGAAAGCATCACCAAAATCCATTTACCATACTTCATAAACTCTATTAACTTGAAATTTTTTATTTAAGAGAACAATAGAGTTAGATAAGATGGCGTAATTACCAAGATCATCTCCATTATACTTTAACTCATTTTTGGGGTTTCTTGGGTCTTCAATATGATATCTTCCAAACACTTCCCTATTCAACTTGAAGGTACTTCCATTAGGAGTAGGGATGGTAGTATAAGATAAATCCATTTGTAGGTTACCACCCAAATCTGCAGTTGACTTTCTATTTAATAACATTCCCCAAGCATCTGGAACATCAATCACCACAATTTCCATTTCAAACATGATATTCATAAATACTACTAAATGTACTTGCAAACCTTTAATCAATCCATGCACTTCAATCGTTTTACTATCCATGGCACAAATGTTATGGTAAGGTCTAGATATTCTAAGATTTAACTATTCCATCACCTTCTCAGTCATAACATTATAACTTGCCTCTGAATCTAGCATGCAATTGTGTAATAATTTGTTGTTCACAAGCAAAGAAAGGTAGAAAGGTAGATTATTCTCATTCCCCCTATCCCAATTCTGTAGAATAATTGTTGCATCGTTGCCTATCAACAAAACTCTGAGGAGGATCTTCTTTGGCTTTAAGTAACTGTCTCCCTTTGAGAAGGGATATTCATAAGTTATGATATTGGAACTAACATCTTAACATGACTTATCCAACCACCTAAGTCAATGTTCAAATCTGAGTTAATGTGCACATTTGACTTAGGAGGAAAAGGAGATACCTTGGGAGCACTAGATTGACCTTTATCTTGACCTCTGTTTCCATTCCTTTGGTATGTAATGCCCATATACTTATCCATTTCAGCTAATTGTTGGGGTGTGGGATTAGGCCCAAATTTCTCTGTTGCCTTATCAACAACACTGTTCATAAAATTGGCATAGTTCCCATGCTCAGCATAATCCATCCAATCATACATGCCAACATTGTATTTCCTACCACACATGTTAACTTTCTCATTTCCTTGACTTCCATAATCATTATCATAACAACCCTCAAGGAAAATTGGGCAAGTACTTTCCTCATGAAACTCACCACAAGGCCTACAATAAGGTATTGAGTGATGATATACCAAGTTTGTGGATTCAAAAGTATTAGGTGGCCTTTTCTCATGTTGGGGAGGTCTCTTTGGCCATCTATCATTTGGCTTATTATGTTGTCTATTGTTCTGGGACCTCTCCATAGTAATCAATCTATTTTGTAAGGCATTGATTTGATTGGCATGATTTATCTCCATTTGTTTAATCAACTTGTTCAACTCCTTAATTCCATCATTTGATGACTCTTGACCCTCAACCTTCTTCTTCTTCTCATCATTAACCTTTAAAGAAGAACCTCTTGTGAAACCAAGAATATTAGACTTCTTAGCATCTTGCATATTCTTATCAATTTTGATAGTTGTGGCTTGTGCTGCCTTTAAAGTTTGAGGATCCTTATCCCTTAAGGAATACCTCATTTCCCCCTCAAAATAATCCATATAATATATCAAGACTGCAGCATCTAAGGGTTTTATATCATCATGCAAACTCTTCACTAAACTGTTAAACTTAGTGTTGAATTCTTCCACAATTTCATTCTCTTTATTTTGACTAGTAGTGAGTGCAGCTAACTAAAATCTATGTTCTTTCTTATCACCCCATCTCGTTTTAAATTCATTCAATATTTCCTCAAGGGTTCTAAACTTAGCTGGATGATCCAGGCAGGATCTTTTCAATGATTATGGTTGAGTTTTAAACTTGCATGAATAATTTAACCATTTGAGAATTTAATGAAAGAATGAGGAAAGAAGAGGATTATATCAGTCAAATACACATATGCAGATATGAAAAGAATAATGAACAACAAACCATAAGAACGCAGGTTGATAACGGAGTTCGGCACAATGTTTGCCTACGTCTCCGGGCCTTTTTCCTGTGGGGGAGGCTTCTTTATTTCTTCTCAAGTGCTCAAAATTACATCTCAGCAATGCCCAAAGGCTACAAGACTGATCTGGTCTTGTTGTCCCAGATCTCAAGAACCCTGCAAAAGAAACGGCATGCAAAACTGATGCTCCAAGCTCCCAGAAACGATCTGACAGCGTTTCCACCTCAAAGGCTTCCCTGCAACAAACTGACTTTGGCTTGGCTCTCCTTCATCATAACTCTGCTCTGAATGACTCTCCCTTGGCCTCAAACAGACCTGGTTTATATAGCAAAGAAGTTGGTTTCACATCCCCAACTTCCTCCAAGAATCTGGCCTCCAAAAATGCCCAATATCCCCCAAAAATGGAGCAAATCTGCTAATAATAGGGCAGATTAATTAAAAAAAAACCAAATATATAACAAAAAACCCACTGTATAAAAGTAATAGGGCCGCAGCCCCCTTGTCCCGGGCGCGCGCCCCCTTTATAGGTCACATGGAGGCCATGTGGCCACGCGCTATGGCGCGGGCCACTTGACATATGGCGCTAACCCCTGGTCTCGTGGCGTTGTAATAGGCCCACGGGCCAAATTTTGTAACCAACCCCGCGCTCCTGTTGCTTTGGCTCCCGGGTCATGTGGATTGGCACCCGGGATCACGGGCCATATGTTATAACAATACCGCGCAAATGTTGTCGCGCCCGTGGTTTGTTGGAACGGTCATATGTGTTGTCGCCGCGGGCTGGGGCTAAGCCCCGACCCGTTTTCCCACCATATAAACCTTTATGTAAACTTAAATACATTATTCCTCGAATGGTTCACAAGCACCACTGCTCGCCATGTTGGTTAGCACGAATTGTGTGGGTCCTTTCCCTGCCCGGAGGTCACGGGTTCGACCTCGGTGAACGCCAAACCAAAATTTTGTATATAAACCATCAAACCAATGATGGGGTGCCACGTGGCAGCCCTTGACTGGGCCACTTGGCACCCTTAAAAACCAATCGGAACGTGCCACGTGTCGGCCTGTCATTGGCCCACGTGTGTGCCACATCAGCCCGCCGTATCGCCACGCGTCACTCTACCATGCTGCCACGTGTCCTGTCGTACTGCACAATCCTCTGCCACGTGTCTGCCCCGTCAGCATGCCACGTCACCCGATGACGTCAGCGTGCCACGTGTCACCCTGTGAGTGGTGACACGTGTCACCTCCGTACTGGTCGAAACGTACGCCAAAAATGTCAAATCTGTGTGACACGTGTCACGTCTTGGTGATGTCACGTGTCCTCCGTACGGTCTTCCATGTGTCGCCTCCTGGTTGGCCCACGTCAGCTGTACGGACATGCCACGTCAGCACTGTACGGCCTGCCCAGTCAGCATCAAATTTTTTTTTGCCTGTTTGACTTTTCGGACAGAACGCGATATCTTCTCCATACGGACTCCGTTTGATGAAGTAAATATACCGTCGAAATCAGGAAGACGAGACGGACGCAATGGCACAGGTTTCGTCGCATTCCGAGCACTTTCATTTTTGAGCATTTTTCAAGCCCTATCAGGCTTCTAAATCCGTTTTCGGATCACACCTCCCCACAACAAGACCTTTTGGTCCCCAAAAGGTTACTGACCAGTTAACAAGCCTGGGATAGGCCACCCGGCTTGTCCTCTGTCTCTGAACTCTGTCCTGTGCACCTGTCTCATCAAGATCAGCTGTAATACAATGATGACCACTGAAAGTACATTGTTAGTCATTGCAATCCTGTTACATTTCACTGAAGCAACTATCATCCATGTACTGAACATTGCTAATGATAACATCAGAAAAACGACTGCAAATGCACTGATATACTTGAAGTATTTGCACGACATAAGTTTATCTTGAAGCAATTTATGATTAATTTTCCACTCAATAATCATATCCTGTTCTTGCTTAAGATCTATAACTTCACTTGAAACAATTAATGGTTTGTCGCTAACTTGCACTGCCTTTGTTAACTGTTCCATTGTTTGAATTTTGTTACTTTATTTAACATGATGAGCATGCACTATGTAATCATGACCTTCTTTAGTGAACTGATATTGATTCTTAGTTCTGTAGAAGATTGTTTTTCGATCATACAAGTACGGACTACCTAAGACGATGCCACATTATTTTAACGACACTACATCACAAGTAACTTCATCCACATACTTATCTGAAATTGCAAACTTAACTGTGCATTGCTTTGTTATATGCATCTGATGTCGATTGCTCATCCATTTAAGTGTGTAAGGCTTATGATGTGTTTTTGTTATTAATCCCAATTTTTTAACCAACTCTTCTGAGATTAGATTTGTTTGAGATCCACTGTCGATTAGTGTATCTATCTTAGTGTGTCGCATTATTACTCTTATATGAAATAACTTGTTTCTACAATCAGTCTCTTCACCAAATTTACCTGTCATACC